>JAADYU020022008.1:0-10515 GCA_011763375.2 Heteractis magnifica
TTCGTAAGGCTGCGAGCAATCACTGTGATTGGATGATCAGCGTTAAGCGCGTTGTAGGCAGGCATTCTGTACCGTGACCGTATGTCATGATATTTCTCATCGATACGAAATCTCCCCGTGCAATAACCCACGATACGAGCCCTAGGTCTCTACAGATTTAAAACGAGGCTGAGGCCGCGCGAAAAAATTCTTAGGCACGGTTTAAGAGATTAAAATTTTACAAGACTTTTTGGTGTTGTGAAGCAACGTGGGTCATTCACTACAGAGCTAGGCTCCAATCTAAGATGAATGCCCAAAGATTGAATAGGAATTTTTGCGGAGGGAGGAAAAAACGGAGAACTCGGAGAAAAACCCTAGAAGCACAGGAGAGAACCAACAAATAACTCTACTCACATGAGATAGCAGGGTCCAGGAATCGAACCCGAGACCCCAGCGGTGAGAGGCAGCACCACCCATACCCATACTTTCTAAAATCCAGTGCAAAAATTTATTTTCAGTACTTACGGACACAACGGAAGTCGCAGCCATCTTTACAACATTTTAACCCTAAACCAGGGTGCAATTCTGCACACTTAGCATCATTTGTACATTCATCGTCTGGTTCTGGCGGACATTCTGCTGCTGTTGGGAAAACTGGGCAAGTTCCCGGAACAACAACTAGAAGAAGAATAAAACAGCAATGAGACTTAAAAATAAAATATAATATAGTATAAAATATATAATAGCTTGGTTGACATGGGTGCCCAACATCTACTAACGCCTCATAAAAAACCATCAAGACACATTAACACAAAGGGTTTCAAGGTTCCATTGTCACGCACCAATTACCATCAGTATTCGTTCTTTCCAAGAACAATACGCGAATGGAATGCACTACCGGATTCAGTAGTACGAGCGACAAGCTTAAATGCTTTTAAGGAGAGACTCTGGTCGCACATAAATGAAAACTTAAAGAAGACTTAAATTGGATGCCATTACCAACTGGCTAATGAAGATATCAATTAAAAAACGTTGCACTAATGTAGATATTTAATCTCTTTGATAATTTATCGATTAAAATTGGATGTATTAAACAAAATAAAGGACTAATTATCATTTTCTCAGTTTCATTTTCTTTGAAATTGTTACGACATTCGCACAGCCTAAGGGAGATTTTAAGAGATTCAAAGCCAGCCTTTATTTCACTGAATTTTGGGAAAAAATTAAACAAAATTCAGTATGTTTTGGGTTGAAAATTGTATTACTTGAAAAAGAGATTTGATGTCATTCAAAATTTATTTTTCAACAAAAAAATGACGAATATAGCTAAAAATGTGTAGCCAGTTTTTCTTGCTTGCTATTTTTACAAAAGGCTATCACTTTTCGTCGACAAAGTATGACGCACGTTATTGAATTACACGTTAGGATTGTGTGAATTTCTTGACCTTATCTGCGTGTCAAAACCACGAAATGCTATTGGTTGAAAACAGCAAACCTCTTGCCATCAAATGACCGGCGTCTCAGACAGCTTTGTTAATGTTCGACCAAACCTTTCACGGCAAAAACAAAGACATCTTCACTAAAAAATTATCAATAAAAACTCCTTTCGAAATATACATTGTATCCTTAGGATATAAGTTTAAATAAAACTTCGTAAAATTAAAGATATTAAGTCGTAAAAGGAAGGATATTCAACCGAGCTTGCGATAATAGTACCGACAAAGACCCTATTGTTGGTTGTCACGAAAGTTCAATGGGCCGGATGGATTCCATACCCAATCAAAAAGAATTCTATTCTAACCATATTTTCTATGATTCTAGATTCCTTTATGAAGTAAAGCTTTATTGAACTCGATTTTTCGAAGTTACTAATTTTGGACTGAATTAAAGCAACGCGCCTTGTGCTAATGCTAATTTACTGTGGAATATCCCCTCAAAGGTGTAGATTTCAGGCCCGACTAGGACAGAGGACCATACACGAGTCCATAATAAAACAAACACCCCTTGAAAGAGATAGACGAACAGAATTTACTAAACACAAGGACATATAACCTCGCATTCTATTCATATGTCCATGGAGAAATTTTCTTCTCGATCAGATCAGTGGAAAGGGCTGTGAGAGGTTTGTAGGCCGGGCTTGGATCTACTTTGCTAAACCAGCCTACATCCTAGTTGTAGAATAAGTGACCATTATTGCCATCATTGCTGCTAATATGGACTTCAAGCAATGAAACGACTACTGATAATACTTATATCAAACTTATTAGGCTAATGCAAGGATATTTTATACGCTTAAAGTTAGACATAGTTAAGGCATTCGAGTCGACGCCTAAAGTATTCTAAGATTTGCCATGCACATAAATCAGTACTTACACTGCGCTTCAGCGATATATGTAAAGGCAATCCCCAGTAAAAAGATGCCGAAGATTATCCGTGAAGCCATTGCGAACTTGGCCCTCCCGAGCGCAGTAGATCCTGTACGGTGCAAAATGCAAACTAGCACTACACACCAGCACTAAGGACCTCGATACGGCTGAAAGTTCTGCAAGCCTTCGTTGCTTCTCTGGCTCGATTGTAAACCAATACTCTTGCAGGGAGTCGAATAGCCTTTATGCAACCAATGAATGATGCTTTCAAATGAGACGAAATTCGACACGTCAAATGGTTCCCTTGAAGAATGCCATCAATGTGATTATAACCCTCATTGCTGTCTAGACTATCGCTATCCCGACATCCCTGGTACACAGTCAAAGGTAGATCAACTATGTTCTTGTTCAACTAAAAGGGCTTTCATGTCAAAATCTCTAGTTTGATTCTTCGAATCTTTAGCAACTAAACGAGCTACAACTTCTACGTTTTCTGTTGTATTTTAATATTAAGTGCTTTTGAAGGCACAGGGCAAAGAGGGTTAAGAATATATCAAACGTGAACACACACTTTATTGTATTATAAAGGTATCGCCTATTAGTAGATCTCAGTTTCGTTATTTCGCGCTCTTTTTGTTTGCATTTAATAATCCATCTGCATATGTAGCTATCAGGCATATTTATAAGAATGCCTCTTACTAACTTTGCTTGCTGGGTCCGCACCTAAGTTATGGAAAATCGGTTTCCACTCTTTTATGGCCTGCACGCTACGCGCTTAGGCCATAAGGCAGTGTAAAAAACTCGGCACATAACTTACGGTACGGCCCTCGCGCTCGGTTAATAAGTGGGATAAGTATTATTCCATTATTCTTATGAATATATTTTTTGGATATCTCTATCAACCCTAAATGATTTTAATTTAGATTAATTATCGTTAGATGATCGACATGGTTCAACGGTGTTGGAGACTTTCTCTGTGGCTTGAATAAATAATCAAGTATATAATAACTGCCAACATAGACAGCGTGAATCTATGGCATTGTTTGTTGATACGTGACGTGTCACCCATCACAGAACCGTCTGTTTCGTGATTCGACTTGCGTTACAACTAAAGCAAACTCTCTTGGCTGTTGTCACGCATGAAGAAATTCATAGTTACCTTCATTTGGGAATTACCTTATAGATATAGTTTTTCAAACTCATGGCGTTATACTAATTTTGTGTGAAGACACTTTTATTTCAGTAACTCTTCCACAAGTTTGTTCCCCCTTTTCTTTTAGTGGGGTCACACGAGTTTAGTAGACTGCTGAACTCCTTGACAATGAGACACGCGATCGTGGCAAACTAGTACACGCACACAGAATGTTTATAATATTATTCTAAACTAAAAAAATGATTGTGATATGGCGATGTAATCCTCTGAAAATGACCGCACAAAGAATGAAGTGAAAAGCAAGAAGAAGAAGAAAAAAACAAAAAACAAACAAACAAAAAACAAACAAACAAACAAACAAAAACAAAAACCCCGAAATCAAAGACTATGGACGATGTCCCCTGAACGTCTCAACGCCCCATTTTCTATAGCACATTATTCACACAGGTGTAGAAGGCTCATGTTCGTTCCCAGGGCCCATTGCGCTGTTTATGGTCTCGTTTCATGAAAGGGGAGCAGGGGGTCTGAGTACGAGCTGAGCAGGGCTTGGACAAAACGCATGCGTGAAGTCATCTCTTCCCCTGACCGCTAGAACCGCTCATGAGGAACGCAAGCTCTCCTTTATGGATTCTATGCATAGAAAAAACCTAAAGTAAAATAAATGTTTAACTTACCTTATATCTGAAGCATGAAACAAGTTGTCACGCCATGCTTATAATCCTTCCGCTTGGAGTACACTGCGTTTGAACTTAAAATATTCATGACACAACTGTCCACTGACATGAAACTTAAGCTCGTCTGTAAGAGCAAAGCAATCAAGAAGATATGATCAAAAGGCAGTCATGGAAATTACTAAAGGGTAAACTAAATTGCCCAGCTGAAAAAAAAAAAAAAAAAAAAAAACCACAAGGGAAACCAAACCTTGAGCTCACTTGAATAATGTTTGAGAACCGCTGAATCGTTCTTTTGGGTGTTAGTAGATTTTCTAGTTCATGCCACGTGGTATTCCCTTGGGTATTGCTTCTTTACAATAATGTAGCATGCAAACAAACGATCTTAATCATGTAGGGCTGGGAAAAACAATACTTCATTTCTAAAAAGCTTTATTTATTGATCCATTTTATTAACAACAGTAATTATACATCCTCCATAGTAATTCTTCTCGAGCACCCACGAGTGCACGCGCGGTGTCAGTTACTCTCGATCACAAATTTCATATTTTGTAATTTTTTGAAAAGCGACACTACCCTGATATAGGACTGAAATGTTGGAAACCATTAATTTAGTATCTGTTTAACCTTTACATCTAAATTATAATCACTCTAACAACAATAGCTATTAACTATAAGAAAATACCTTTAAAATGGCGCGATTTTTTTTCGTTTAAAACTCATTTTGAAATTATACATTTGTGAGAGTTTCAGAAATTACTTAATTTTTGCCTTCTATCCCCCAAAAGACAGTTACTTAGTTAGAAAAATTACCAACTTTTCGCCCACCTGCAGTTTCAAATCGTAATAAATATCTTCAAATAATTCAATATCAACAATTTTCCCATGATTCTCCTAGCTGACCACAGGTGACGGTATAATAGTAGGGTTGGGGTGGGGTGTGGGTTTGTAGTGGTAGCCTTAGTCCCCTGCCACCCTCCCTAGTCCCGATTTTAGTTCTTTTACGTAATACCGGCAGAGAGTAGTTTTTACATGACTGTGAAAATTCAGGGCACAACTAGGTACCCCTCACGGTACGGAATTGACGACATCAGTTAAAATAATGTAAAGTAACTTCATTTAACGTCGGTAGTTCCTTCAGCTACGAGGCTGTTATCAATGGAAGCCAACGGTGCGCACTTTACTCCCCTATCTCCATCAGTGCTCCGTTTTAAGGGTATTTAAAGCTAAAGCTACACAGATTAGAGAGAAGTCGAAACAAGTGTGTGAGGTCACTCAGGATCGAACCATGGACCTCTCGCTTAGCAGGCAGCGCACTAACCAACTACGCCACACTTGCTCCTCAAAGAACCAATCGCAGCCGGCGAGTTCAATCTTCATCCAATGTAATGTAAAATGCAATAATATATTTTTGGTATCTTGTACACTATGGAGAGGAGGGAGGGAGGGAGGGAGGCTCGCCCTATTGCCAGTCTTCACTGTTATATGATATCGATTTTACTAAAACTAGGAAATGTTTCTATCTATCAAACACAGTGGAGTACAACCTTTATTAAACATAAATGGTTTTATTAAACAAATTTTAAAGTCAGGAGTCTTTTAACATGAAGATATAATGACGCTATTGTTAGTACTGGTCACATGGAAAGAACTAAAAAAAAAAAAAGAACGTTTGACGGCATGCACGTTTCCCATTCTGTTTGCAGGAGCGTTTGGTGCCCGGAAGTATGCCTGGTGTCACAACAATCCAAGCTGAAAAAATAGTAAAATAGTATAAAAACAACTTTTGACAAACCAAAAATGAAAAAATCTTCTTCGGGTGCGTGTGACGTCATAGCCACCATTTTGGATGAATTGAAGACTACAATTGTAGTGTGTTCATTTGCTATATCATCCAATATGGCGGCCATAAAATTGTCCGCCCCCCCCCCCCCCAGGAAAATCCTGGCTACGCCCCTGTTTATTTTACATGTTTACTTGCCTTTGTTAAAATATCAAGAATTTTCAGCTTGTTTTTGTAAAGAAGCAGTAATTGCATCATGAGAACTTTCTCATTAGAAGATTTCTAAAATTTTCTGTGAACTCGACATCTTCTCACCGTGTCCTGCGGTCAACTATTTTCAGTATAGAGGCGCTATTCTAGCTGTAGTAGCCATTTTCCAAAGTGGACTGCTTTATTTCAGACTAAAAGATTTGAGAAAGGGAAAAGACAGTTACATCAATACTGAGGAACATCGCGCAAGAGGTTTAACTAAACCATCAACCATCAATTTTATCGAGCCCTGAAACAACCTATGGGCTGATATGATCTAAGGCAAAGGACGGGTAACTCACAGATCGAATTGGAATTAAGCGTGTTGGGTTTTGCGGAGGGAGGAAAACCGGAGAACCCGGAGAAAAACCCGTGAATCAAGGAAGAGACCCAACAAGAACTCTAATAACGTGAAATGCCGAGTCCAGGAATCGAACTCCAGACCACAGAGGTGAGAGGAGAGTGCGTTACCGCTATGCAACCCTTGATTCCCTTATACTGATTCAATGACAATGACAGACGGTAGTTGATAAACGAACTCCAAATTATTTCAAGTTAAATCTTACCAAAAACACCTACCATTCAGATCATGTGACCAGATAGGGACCTGCTGAGAAGATCAACTAGAATCTATATTAATAACAAACTTTTGCTTTTCAGGTTCCTTGGTCAGCCAGCCCCAATATTCGCCTCGGATACCACGAAATATTAGCAGACATTGTATCTATCACGCATCCATCGAACCAATCACAGTGCTTGAGATTCCTGCTTAACGAATCAGGATGCCCGCAAGTAGGACACTGGGACCGTTCATTTTTTACGGGCATTGGGGAGGGAGGGGTCGAGGCTAGTGGAATCTGGGAGAGGCATCCCCCAAAATTTTGGTTCATGGGGGGGGGGGAGGGCAGCTAAAAATTTTGGTCATATTGGAGACCTTATGACAGAAAAAATATATATGGGGGGAGGGGGAACAAGTAAAAAATGTGTAAACGGAAATGGGGATCATGTAAATATTCATAGACAGATTCTGGAGACCCACCAGCCCCCTTCCCTCCCCCCATGCCCATAAAAAATGAACGGTGCCTATGACGTTAGCATTACACGTAGACCTCTTTACTTTGGGCGTAATGTTTTTCCCATTTCAGACCACGTGTCATCCTCTTAGGAATAAGATTCTTTGTTTAAGATTCATACATATGAATGTATCTTCTTAAGCGTTTCCGAGAAACAAAGAAATAAAACATAAGGGAATGACACATGATCTAAAATGGGAAAACATTACACCCTAAGTAAATAGGTCTGTTTTTCTGTTCTATTAGAGATGTTTTCGTGCTTCTGGGACATGGAGATGTATGTAGTTGACGAGTGCAGAGAAGATAAATATAACATCATTGCTGTACTGGAGACAAAGTTAGGACAGTAATAGACAACATAATCAATAAAAGAACAATGCATGCATGATATAATACAACATCAATGAACATAAATAATAAAAACAAATCATCATTAACAAACATGCATTGAAAATCAAACATCACTGTGAAATTAGCAACATCATGTTCTTATCTTTGTCACGTAAAATCAGTGACTTGAAGTTAAACTATCTTAATATGCATGTAATATGGCCTTCAACGCGAAATTCTTTCCACTTAATTCGCCAACCTTTAGGATCGCTATCAGTGAAATTGCTTGTGACAAAGTACAACATCACGTTTGATGTTATTAGATATCAAACAAGTGTTGGATATTTTGTAATATTCCAAGAGAAATATTGTAAAGCAGTAAGATGTTTCTCCTTACGTTTCAGGCAATATTTCATCGTATGAAATTGGTTAGACAAAACAACAAATGAAAATGAACAGGACGATTGTCGCACATGATAAAGTTGAGTTCCTATTTTCTGTTCCTTAAGAGTTTAGAGCTCCAAGGATCAGAGACATTTATAAGAAGGCTCGACAAAGTTATGCTTGAACAACACAATAATTGACACATTTCAACCTTGTCTTTAACTATGATGCAGTCGAAGTATATTGAGACTAGCTCCATAAATATAATGCTGGAATGTGTTGTGGTAATCATTTCTTGAAGCACCAGTTAGTACATGAACTGGTAGAAGAAATGACCAAACCCATCTGTAACATTTTTCCATACCAAGGTAATAAATGAGTTCTATTCCATGGTAATGAGTTACTTCATACCATGGTATAAACGTGCATTAAGATCTTGAAAAACAACATAAACACGTACGTAGAGCCATTTCAAGATTGTTGTCTCAAAAGATTCTCTTGCGAAAGGGACAAGGGAAAATTTTCTCTTGCTTTTGCTGAATGGTGGCTTCAAAAAAGGGAAAAAATCTAAGCAATAATACAGGCTTTATTTCAATCTTTTTTCTTATATAAAACAAAACCTATATTTTCGTATTACTGGTATTGCACCTGGCAGTGCGCCACTATCAAATATTCAGTCTTCATAAGACAACTTTTTTGAAATGGCTTCAACCACAGTTTTGCAGCTAGGAAAGAGAAAGCGAGGATTTGTTCAACAGTTAGTGCATTAGTCATTAAAATAGCCTCGAAACAAAGAATTAAGATTTACTGTGCAATATTTCCCAGCAGTTTCATATGTGTACAAATGTCCTTAATGCTGAACTGGCTAAAATGGTCACTTGGCAAGTCAGTGAAATATCCGGAAAATGATATCACAGGTCACGTGAACAATTCAGTTCATTATGATTAAAAAATATTATCGATTCATTGCTCGGCAAATTCATAAAAGCCCCGAATGTAGCTTGAGAAGGTCACGATGTGAAATTACTACACAAAAATGGAGATTTAGAGGAAAACTTCACAGCATCCATCACCACAGAGAGCTCGTTTTTCATGGTAATTATTGCACAGATCATTAGGTTATCTTAGAACAAAGAACAAATGCCAAGACAATTGTAAAGAGGTTTAGCTTTTACATTTTTTACCAACAGCACTATTCTCTTACCCTCAATGGTAAAATAGGAGCTGAAACAAACAAAAAGAAAAGAAAGGAAAAAAATGTAAATATCATTTCCATATAATCTCGATAGGCATCTCTCTTTGTTAATAAACTGGCCGAGAGGGACTGGAGCAAGAAAGCGGTGGAGCCCAAGGAACAGGAATCCCAGAGATAGAAAGACACGAGAGACACCTGCGAAGCAAGATTCCGGCAACATTTCACCGCATTTCGACTATTTTTTAGTGATAGTTGTAAAGCAAAAGCATAAATTTCGATAAAAATAAAGATCATGGGTGTTATTGAGAGACCGGAAGTAGTTCTACAAATACCGGAAATGAACTAATAAAAAAAGTAACGTCACGTGATGCACGTGACAGATAGCGAACATGGTGCATTTGTGGTCTAGCTTCGGTACAAAAAATCATTGTTCATCACCTTATATGGTGTTGTTTGTACGAAGGTAGACCACAATGCACCTAGTTTGTCTATCTAACTGAAAGGGCTATTGCCTTTTGGTGTTGCAAACCCCCTCCCCCTCCCCCCCGAAATTATAGATTTATTTAAGTTAATGTCATTTATTGCTTCCTTGCATTCATTGCACGTCAATATTTCCGGTATCTGCTCACAATTTCAAAACCCAAACTCGTAAAATCGAATTGGCTGATAGCATTGATTTAAATAAATTCCCAATCTTGTTGCCGTAGACTGTTTCTGGAGATCTTTTCCCATCCGTTCCGTAGCCGTGCTTTGTGTTGTATTTTTGACTAGTGATATCACATATTCACTAAATATTACACGACCTGTTAATAATTAAAGGACTTTTTGAAGCTCTAGTGATCTTCACTGTAAAGAGCTGGAAACACCGTGGAAATAATAATAATGATGATGATGATGATGATGATGATGATGATGATGATGATGATGATGATGATGATGATGATGATATGTATGAAAAGAGATTTTTTCCCCATCAGAGCTTTGAATCAAGATATCAACTGTAATTAAAGGTAGTAATACTTACTGAGGCAAACAAAATCACAGCCATCTTTACAGCACTTTAATCCCTCGCCAGGGTACAATTCCGCACATTTAGCATCATTTCTACATTCATCGTCTGCTTCTGGCGGACATTCTGCTGGTGTTGGGCGATCTGGGCATCTTCCAGGGGCATTAACTAGAAGGGGAAAAAAAAACAAAAAAAAAAACGCCTTTATCTTGTCGTAGACGAGTGCGGGAATTTTGCGAGTCGCAAAGTTGCGAGTTGCGAGTTGCGAATTTTCAAATTGTAGGAAATCTATTTTCTATATTCTAGCCGTTACATATTACAAA
>JAADYU020022119.1:0-10514 GCA_011763375.2 Heteractis magnifica
CTTAAGGCCACACACACAAAAATAATAATCGAGCAACTTAAAAAATGTTTTATCTTTTAGCGCATTTTCTTAGTAAAATTAAGAATGGCGTAGAATGCCTTTACTTTAAATCTAAGAACAGGAAGAGTACTCGAAACAATTCTCCTTTTCTTTTTTTTAGCTTAATAAGATGTCGGTGGCTAAAAATAATACGCTAATTGAAAAATATAGTACATTTGGGAATCGAAGTTGAATGAATCAACGAAAGAAAGCAGGTTCTGTCATGAAATTTATAACACATATTATCGTAATGAAAAAGCTAAGGAGCTTCAGCAATTTACAAAAAGAAGAAGACGACGAAGAAAAGGAAGAAAAGGCGAGAAAAATCCTCCATCAGCGTCGAATGTCTAGTTACGGTGAACAATTCACTTCAGGAATATTGAAAAGGCTATTGTCATCATAGATTAATACAGTTAATCCTGTAGGCACACAGTCGCCACAGTTCGGCACGTCTTTAAGTGATAGTTTAGCTGCTCTCTTCTGTTAAACACTTTCTAATATTCCGGTTTGTTTAAATGCGGATTTATCAACACCTGTCCTGGAAGTTTACTTTTCTTTGAAATAAAAAGAAGCGAAATGAAATCGTAATATTCAAGAAAGGATTCTTTGTTTTATTGTTTTATTTGTTTGGCAATTTGTTTCGGAGTTTTGATGCTCGGAAAAATTGCTAAGGTTACTCTTAAAGACTACCGTATTAGCGTCAAGTTAGTTTTGTTTTCGTATTTTACTTTGGATGTTTCACTTTTCGAAAAGACAATGAAACAAAAATTGTACACAAAGCGCTTTCTAAAGGAAGGATTTCACAAAACAAGACATCAAACAAAAAACATTTTTCGAAAGTGCAGCAAGTTTAGCTGTACCAGCCGGAAAGAAAATTATAACTTGTAAGGAAAAGTCAAAGTTTCGCTTTCTTTCAGAAGGCAAAAACACCCGAATATTTGTATTTTTAGTAAATTCTTGATTGAATAAAGAATAAGGATTATTAAAGCGTTGTTAATGTGAATCGTTTCGAAGATATTTTTCAACAAAGCTTATCCTTTGAGGGAACACTATTGCATAATTTGTTTTTTGTCTCGCGAATTTCATTTTCGAGGAGTTGTACAAGTTTAAAAAAATGTTTTTGGCTGCTCTGTCCGTTTCACTTTGTCCTGAAAAGCTTTCTCTAAGTCTTAATTTAGTGTTAAAGAAATCTGGGTATTTTTACTATTGTGATTTATAAACGAAACAGACAAGAACTGTAAACCGAACGGTATATGTAATGTATTGTGTATAAAAGGCTTGAAACAGCTGAAACTACGATGAAGAACTACTGTACTCCGCTGTTAGATCACCTGGATTCAGAACCAATCAAAATTATACTCTACCAACTGATTCAATTGGTACAGTTATTAGTATTTCGTTCCACAATGAAAATCCTATTCCAAAAAGTAAGAATACAATTAATCAAGGGTGTAGTCAGCCGAAAAAACAAATGGCAACGCAAGGTAAAAATTTAGTTAAAACTTACGAAAAAATTATTTCAAATACAATGAAACTTTTAATCTTAATTCACGATTTTCGGTGCAACAACAATCTTTCTACCCCTCGTGATACAAAACTCCAGGAGATTGAGTAAATCAAATTATTGCCTCTCGTTTTTTCATTATTATTTTTTAATCATTTCTTTACAACAAAACAAAGAACTGGCACTCCACTTGTGTCGCTAATTCTTAGAGTGAATTTTAATTACCGAGTTGAACACGCTCTTTACATTTCATCAATTCTTTCCTAACTTTTATATTGAATTCTTTTATGCATTACTTAACTTCATTTTTAGCAAACTCTGTCGCTTATACATGAGCTGTGATTCGCGTAGAAAGAAACGATAGATTATTATTATTATTTATCGGGCTTCCAACAAGGATTAATCATTGTGTTTTCGTAAAAATTAGTTTAGAACTACTTTTTTAAGTTCAAAAAGTACTACAGCTAATATAAATTTCCTTAAAACTAAAACTTAGCTGTTTTATGCATGGAAAATTTTGTGTTTACAAGTATTTTTGTGATAGAATGGAGTCACCGTAGCTTTGTTCGTTCATTCATCTTCAAAGCAAATGAAAACAAACATGGTTCTGGATTGATATAATTGATATTTTGCACGTTTTCAATGACATGTTGCTATCACAGGCGACGTTTATTATTACGAACGAAGAGGAAACGAAACCTTAATTTTAAAAAAACTAATAATAAGATAAAACTGCAAGGGCTGGAGAATTCTATAAAAGACGAAAGGCAACAGGGAAGCTGGTGTTTCATGGCGCTTAGGAAACGCGATTGCTCCGAGATGAAACCTCGTTGCTAAGATACCACAACGCCGGTTAAAACAACGCTGCTTTCAGTTTTAATTAGTTCCTTGATTGCTTTCATACCTTGGATAGGAGAATAATGAAAGAAATAACCACGATAATCGTCAATTATGGAATGGCTAGTGTGATACGTTTGATAAATGAACAATCACTTGAACAAGTGACAGGTCTTTCTCATTTTTTGATCAAACCAAACGAAAGGGTTTACTTCAACTGCCCAATAGGAGCCGCTGATAGAACAAAAAAGCACAATCAGAGTGTCGACTCGTAACCTATCCTAAGTGATAGCTAGAGGACGGGACAGCATAAGCGATACATTGTTGCTCGCTTAGATATCGCTGGTTCTTATTACAAATATCATCTATCTCTCTTGGGTAAGCTTCATTGTGGAGTTCGTCTCGGGTAGTGTGATTTCCCTCTTATAGTCAACGTAAGCAGGCCTTTCCTTCACACTTATTGAATACCTAATTCATATATAAGATAAAAATTAGTATTTCTGATTTGCGTTGTTTGTTGGTTTTGCTTTTAGAACAGCGCTCTTTTACAAGTTCATCATGCCACGGTCTTTCCTCGTCAAACAACACGAAAAGCCACAAGACCTCGAGAAAGAACCACCAAGCTTAGAACAAGGTAAAGTCAATGAAAATCCGCTTCAAAACTAACTTAATAAAACATTTTTTAGTTTTCTCTATACGAGATATAATCTATTTGTTTATTTTTGTTCTACAAGTGACAGATTTCCCCTGTACACGTATTCATATTTCAGGCGTTTTAGGAAATGTATTTTCCATCTTTCGTCTAGGGAACAGCTCTAATTTTTTGGCGTAATTTAATTCACAAAACACAAGCTTTAGTATTGTTAATGGATAATTAAATTTCTTGATTTTATTTGTCACTGATAATCGTCAACTCCGACTGGACTTACTCATAAGTTCCCAGAGAACACGAGGAAAAGTATCCTTATACATGATCTTAGAATACTATTCCCGGCCTTGAGTTAGGCAATATTATCTTTGGCTAAAGAAACGTAGAGCATTCTTGGTATGCTTTTATATAGTTCCTTTTCTCTAGATAATGAGTAAAAACTTTTGAAAATGATTCTATGGATGATTAGTTTTGTCATGGAATAGATTCACAACATGAAGGTTACAACATCAAAGTAACAAGGAGAAGCAACGATACAATGGGACTGAAAAGAGGATATGTCGAAACTAAAGTCTGTTTACTCTAACCGTTAATGAATATTTCGATATTATTCCAGTTGAACAAACTTTATCTAACTGACATAAACAAAAGCCGAAAAGAAAAAAATAAGAAAAGGATAAGAATTCGGAAAACAAAAGCGCTAACACACTGCGAAAGAGGGGTAAACAGGAGTTTTTGAGACGCATTCAAATCTTCACGTCATAACCTCTATAGCTAAGCAAATACCTAATGTAGCAGTTCCATTCGTGCCTCATGTATGAAAATGTCCGAAGCGGATCCATTTGTCCAATCCTTACAACCAAAAAGGTACTCATTAAAGATTTTTATTGATTAGCACTTGTTGCGGTTCCACTCCTTCAAAGATTGTCACTTAGCGTGTGGAAATATCCATTTTAATAATGTGTATAATGAGTACAGACGTACAGTGACCGTGTTCGAGTAATCCTATTCAATATATCATCGCTAACGTAACTGAAGCAAAGATGGAAGTATGACAGGGAGAGCGGGATTGATAGGATTACAAATCCCTTGTCTCGACTCTAATGCATCCTAGTGGTAAAGCTCTCCTTGCTGACAAAATAATTGGCAATAATGAGTAAAATGGGCTGGTTTTAAGCCGTTTTGTTTGAATAGTCACCGAGAAATGTGCTAATAATGATTATCTAAAAGGGCTTTTATTCAAGAAGTAAATATTTGTAGCGGCTTGGGGGTGCTAAGGGAGTCGGTTAGAGTTTTCCCCTCCAGAAAAAGGGATTAGCTCCTTTTTTTAAGAACTAAAAAAATAAAAAATAAATAAACAAAACAAACAAACAAAAAATAATAAATAAATAATAATAATAATAATGATAATAATAATGATAATAATAATAATAATAATGATAATAAAAATAATAATAATGATAATAAAAATAAAAAATTGAAATAGAAATAGTGCGGAGACAAGGAACTCAGAAGCGATAATAAAATAAAAATAAAAAAATAATAAATAAAAACAATTTAAAAATAATAAATAATAATAAAAATAATAAAAATAATAACTAAAAATTTGAAGTAACGTCTTTATCTCTGCTAAACGACCTCTGCTTTTTATTTTAAAGTTTGGGATAGCATTCATCTTAGGCTAGTGTTTCGTCTCTACCACACATATGCCCACAATTATCAAGAAATGAAAACTTCTACCCAAAAAATTAGGGGAAAATATTTGCAAAAAAGAAGCAAGTGGCTAGTTTTTGAACGTAAAAGGGAAAATTCCCTGCCGCTTCTGTTCTACTTTTGTATCGTGGGACTTTCCTTCACTTTCAACTTCGATTCACTGCTTTGCATTCATGATCATTGTCGAACCGCCGGTCTGCCCTTTTGGGTTGCAAAGACTTGGTCACAGAAGCCCTAGAAGCTGATGTTTTTTAAATGACTTACATCTTATTTACCTTTTGTTCAAACAAGAAAAACTGATTTCTATCTCCAGTTTTCTTAATTTCGTGAAAGTTTTGCTTTTAGTCGCGATACGATCGCCTTCCAAAAAGCCAACTATTGCATATTTCATCACATGCATCTGAAAGTCTAAAGTAAACGCCCAGCTATTGAAGAGGCTGAGATATTCAATATGTAATATAGGATTAAAATCAAAATAATAGGCTTATCAGGTTTGATAACGCATGGGAGTTTAAGTGGTAAGTTAGACGAATTGAAAAGTAAAAGCGAAAGCATTCAAAAAAAGAAATAAGAATGCTAATGAGGGCAGCCAAAGGTTGTTTTCCACTCCACAGTAGCTGCCTCAAGTCGAAAGAAATTCTACCCAGAATTGAAACTTCTGTGCTTATATCTTATTTATCATCTATCGCCACCGAGATACAAAGGGAGACTATTTCATTTAATAAACGATAAATTTCTCTGAGATGCTTTAGTCATTCTTGGCTGAATAGAAGCGGTTTTCGAAAGGTTTTTTCTAGGAACTTTTCCAGTTTCAGTTGACATTTTTTTCTCGTTAAGTCTTCCAAGTTTTTCCAAAGGATTATCCCCACCCTTAAAACTAATTAAATCAATGATTTTGCAAAATTTCAAAAGAATTTCAAACCGATTCAATGCCAAATTCCATAAGCGATAAATTTTGCGGAAGATCAATGTTCGTAACAATGTTTTTAAAGACGCTGAATGTCTTGCTTTCTGTACAAAGATGGTCGTATAAATAAGATTGAAATAAAATGCTAAACATTCTGCAAACTGACAGCGATGGTCATAATAAGGTTCAGAAGACAAGACTAAACATTCCGCAAGCACTAATGGTCGTAATAAGAAGGTTTGAAACACAAGATTAAGCATCTCATAAACAGGAATTGTCCGCGTAACAGGTCGTAATAACAAGGCTAAGCATTCTGTAGTCACATATAGCAAGGATCGTAAAAATAAGGTTTAAAAGAAAAGGCCAGCTTTGCTTTTCCTCAAATTCAAGGGAATCCTGATTTACGATCTGATTGGTAGGCTTCCTAATGGTCAAATGCATCGACAGGTTACCAGATTACCCCTGGATACCAACTTATTACAACAGTTCAATCAGAGTCTTACATTATGCTTTGTATAAATAAGGCACTGGGCTTTTAGATAGTAGAGACGTCTGATTCTAACGTCATTATACTATTTATAACAATTGAAATATAAACACACACAGATATATATTTATATGTTGGATATAAACGAGTGTAGGTGTGTGTCTGTGGAAGTGTTGCAATCGTGTGGCTGGTTGCTAAGTTACCAAGGGTGTTATTCAAGCTTCCCGAACAAACGCCTTCAAGTAGATTCACATAAAAAATATATCTAAACATATATATCTAAATATAAATATATACACTTTTTTTTTTTTTTTTTTGGTGATTTATAATCTTAAGGGCTATATGATATGTGAATGACAAGTTAAGTTTCGGTAAAATCAATTGTTTGGAATCCACTGTTAGTATTCATAGCGGGAGTAGATATTCCTTGGAGTTTTACCTTAATGAAGGACAAACACAGCTTGTGTGACGTTGAGCAAATTATTAAAGATTTCATGTTTTGAACTAGATCGAGACGCCCGCTATACTCCCAACGAAGTTGCCGTCACTTCCCGCCGACGTACCTACACTTTTTAGCGCGTATTGATATGTTAGGCCCAGTTCAGACGTCGAACTTATGCCTCGTCGAATCTAATGCAAATTAGCGAGATCTTTTGTTTCTACTCCTTATCATCCCATTTAGATTGAATTCGGCACGGCTAAAGTTCGACGTCTGAACTAGGCCTAAATCATTTTTGATTTGTCGTACTCTGGTTGCTAGAGGTTTCCTTGTATGAGGAAGAGAAGAGATAGTCGGTAGGAGCGCGAGCGAGCGTGCTAGAGCAGCTAGAGAGAAAACTCTTTCTCTTCACGCGTCGCGCCTCCTTGCTCAGCGCTTCGCTCGGTCTATGTTTACGAGTTTGAAAAGAGATCAGAAAGACTCTGGGCACCAAAGTAGGTTTGCCGATCCAAAAGTTGAAATTCTTCAATTCTTCATTGGATTTTCCTTTTCTCGTTTATCCATTTAAAGAATCCAACATCAACCATAGTTTTGTCAACAAGTACATTAATGGGACTTGAACTCTTTCTTCTTGAGAGAAATGAGACTGAAGTTAAGCCTTTCTACTTTGTGAGCATTGAGAAGTCGACGTCTACTCAGTCATGTCGTAAGGAAGTCGCATGTGAGCCAAAATCGTACCTTGTAAATCAATCTTAAGAATATATATGAAATTTCGGCTATAACAAGTCAGATAAAAACAGCACATACAATTAAAGAAATTACAGTAAAGGTTTGACCCAGCACTATATGTGATACGTGTTAAGTTGTGACCATCCGGGTGAGAAGTCGTCAGAAAGACTATAGTATTGTTTGTTAACTTACGTTTCGACAATCTGAGCGGAAGTAATTTTTAGAGTCAAGTGAAAAGTGAACAGAAGTTTCTGGCAATTTCCCGTGCAATATTTAACCTCTTTCCCTTATTCCTTAGATCAAACAACGGCCAATCAACATGCTTTGGGCGCACCTCCTCCATTATTAAAAATGAGCCCACGACGTTCACCGTCCTTACAGCGGACACCGGTTGCCACGGACAACAACAGACCCATTCCTAAACTCGTCAAGATTGGCGACACGGTTCCCACTACAAAGTCCCTCACAGAAGACTACAGAAGCAGTATCAAGCTAGAAGAGCAGCGAGACATGAATGAAAGTCTAAATTCTGCGCGTGATTTTCGAATGGGACACCATATTTCTATGCTAGCGCTATCTCCCAAAGAGTTGTGGACGACTCACGATTCTGACTCTAGAACTTTTGTACATCCCGGTTATGTAGACGATCTGAGAAGACAAATGCGCTACAAGAATGCTGGTATTGATGTCAGGGAGTTTTTTGAAGCTCCCAACTCCTTTTCACGGGAACGAGAGAGTCTTTACCCTCACCAGCAAAACCCAAGCCACCTAGAAATGGCGGGAAAACCGTTCGTAACTCATTTATTACCGGGAAAATCTAGCGAAGTTGGCTACTATGGAGCACATGGTGCGATGGTTGGACCCAAGGGTGGCATCTACCCGAATCATCCACTCTACAGTAACGTAGGATTCTACGGGTCTAAAGAGACTGATACTACCAACCAACCAAGACCACTGCCAACGTACTACTTACCGCACTTCTATCCTAACTTCTCAGATCAAGATCAGACTAAAGATTTCAGGAAATCGGTGAGTTATGCCGAAATCAAGACATCAGAAGAACCGAAGACTTCATTTTCTAAAGACATCAACGTAGGCGGTGACATTGCTGCACATACGAGTTCAGTCGATGACGTCAAACCCCAAGGAGCTGAATTCAGCCAATCAGGAGCTTCGATGAGTAATGTTGACGTGTCTGTTCCCAAGGCAACTGGAAGCGGCAACGATGAGAATGCCACTAAGGCCCAAGCATCAAATGCAAAGAAGTATCGTTATACTTGTGATGTGTGCGGCAAGTCGTTCAGCCGCTCCAACACCTTGACCACCCACAAACGTATCCACACTGGAGATAAACCCTTTCACTGCGAGCAGTGTGGAAGAGCCTTTCGACAGCCAGGCAACCTGACGAGACACCGACTGACCCACACAGCCGTCAAACCTTACGTGTGCCCGCAGTGCAACAAGGCGTTCAACCGTGCGTCCAACCTCCACACCCACATGCGCACGCATACGAACTACAAACCGTTCGTCTGCGACTTCTGCGGGAAGGGATTCCACCAGAAGATCGACATGAAGATCCATCGTTACACCCACACCGGTGAAAAACCCCACAAGTGTACCAAGTGTGGACGAGGCTTCAAACAGCTGACGCACTTGACCTACCACATGAGGACCCACTCTGATGAGCGCCTATACAAGTGCGAATACTGCGGCAAAGGCTTCAACCAGAAGGGCAACCTTCAGGCGCACATCTACGGGCATACCGGAGAGAGGCCATTCAAGTGCGATATCTGCGACAAAGGCTTCACGCTGGCATCCACCCTCAACACTCACAAGCGCACACATGCCATGAAGAAGCCATTCGAGTGTCAGTTTTGTGGAAAGGCTTTTTACCAGAAAAACGCATTGAAAACCCATTACATTGCTTCTCATCCTTTTGCAAATGGAGTGAGCCTGCTATAATGACATCAAACGGTAGGAACTGAAGCCCTTTTTTTTAAAAAATAAAAATAAGCTAAAAGATGTAAGAAAAGTCTCAGCTAACCAGATCAAAACAAAGAAAATAATACCACCAAAGAAAAGCGTTTTCGTTATATAGATTTTATTTATTTCATACGCGCAAATTGAAAAACTAAAATAAAGGTTTATTTGCGAGCGAACATAAAAGGGGGGTTTCATTTATCAGAACGAAAGCGATATTTGTTAAAATCCTTAAAATAATCAACGAGCCCAAACTCCATCTTCAATAGAGTGCACGCCATATATCCGTAAAACAAACTAAAGATGTATTGTCTAATTACAATATTTTGTTCAAACTAGTGGATATCTCTGGAGCAGAGCGGTGAGAACAAAAGCAACATACCTCTAGTGATCCTTGTGTTTCTTTGTGTGGTTCATGCATGAGTGAACTCTTAGTCAATGACTAAATAGCTGATAACTAAGGCCGTTTCTAGATTAGAGCGTTAACCTAGGTTGAGTTAGTTTTTAAAAATGACCGCTAATTATTTAGCATTGTTTCAACGGATCTAACTTAGGTTGAATCTCAGTCAAACACAAGTCTAAACACAGCTTTACACGGCAGTACTATTACGCGCTAAATAGCTAGTAATTATTTCACGGATGTATGGCGTGCACTCTAATGAATGAAACCCCTCATGTGCTGCTTAAAGTATAAAGTTATCATTGTTATTTTTGTGAGGAAAAAAAAGATAGTCCCGCTTATAAGAATATTATGTATACATGTATAATGCTAAGAACGCTTTAAGCTATACGTTTTGTAAAACAAAAGAAAGCTAAATAACATGCACTTTATTAAAGAGATATTGAATTAGTAAGATATATCAATGATTCCTTGAAGTTTATTCGTATCGCTAAGAAAAAGTAAACAATAATTTACAATGCATTTTACCGATCACGTGATGTTCTGTCGTTTAGAGCTTTTTCAAAAGTTGTGACGTATTTCCGGGTCATTTCTTCAGAAAGTTCGATAATGAAATTAAAAGTGTTGTCCACAATCTAATATCTTCTACCAGCAGCTAACACTCAACAGAGCGTTTAGAGCCGATTTCGTATGACTGTGAAAAGCTCGCGGCACGGTCAGTGCCGTAAGCGTGCCTTGCCGCGACCGCGATGGTTTCTAGAATTTTGACGTGCCTTGCCGTGCCTTGACCGTGTCACGACCGTGTTCGTGCCGCGAGCTTTTCACAGTCA
>JAADYU020022230.1:0-23063 GCA_011763375.2 Heteractis magnifica
TATTATTATTATTATTATTATTATTATTATTATTATTATTATTATTATTATTATTATTATTATTATTATTATTATTTGAATTACAATAACTACCCCCCAAAAACAGAAGGCATTATGGGGTATGCCAAAGTAGAGAATGAGAAATCTTTTGTTAGGAACCAACCAACATGGCCGCGATGACGTCACGCGAACACACACTATATTTCTCATTTTCCTCATTCCTTGTAATTCCTGTCCCTCCAAACAATCCACAGATGCTTTGGGAACTCGACTAGAATCTAGTCCTCCGCTCGATTCGGGAAAGGTCAATATGAGCCTGAGTCACTTGGAATCAGCGGAAACTCAATTAGTTCCAGTCCTTCCATACACGTGAATCCAGTCACACATGATTTTTCTCTGTACTTTTAATGTTTTCATCCCCAAAAAACTCCTCATAAAAACTCGTTATAAACAGGTTTCTATATATTAGACAGCCAGTATGAAAGAGAGGAAAAGTAGCAAGATTCCTGACAACTTACCACAGCTTCAGAACTTAATTAAAAGGGACCCAGAGTCGTACAAAGAAGAGGTCAGTCAGTACTACATACGAGTGTGAGTGGGTTGAAATCTCTTGAGTTTGTCCATGATTTTTAATTATTTTTGTTGTTCAATGTTATGCAGTTTTTACAGCAGTATCGTCACTATCAGTCCAACCTCCAGATATTCAATTTAAATCCTTCAAATGGAACCAAAACGCTTCAAGAACTAGTCATGTTTTTGTGTCAGGTGAGTATAAACTCAGGCTAAAGTTGTCGAAAAATGAAGAGTCATATGTGACATCAGGATCTAAATTGTTCGAGCATTTTTCTTTTTCTTTAGGTTGCTCACTGTTATCCTGAAGAACTTGGTCAATTACCACAAGATGTCAAAGAAATATTACACAAACACCATAATGTTATGGACCCAGAACTGAGAATGGTAAATGGATGATGAGGAATTAATAGAAAATCAAAGTTATCACATGTACCACTAATGCAGCTATCAATTTTAAGCACCTCTGTGGCTTAACACTGATAGGTGCACGGGGGTACATCCAGGAGAGGGGTGCAGGGAGCACTCCCACTGAGATGAGCTACTTACAGTCAATTATGGATTAATATTATCTATTTTTGGTGCTTGAGTCACAAACATATATGGTGCACCCCCTGTCAAAAAAAGTCCTGCATCTACCACTGTTGCATAATTCTTTGGATGCTTGTGACATCATAGCCACCATCTTGGTCAGCTTTGACAATAGATTTAGTCCTGGCATCTTTTGTTTTGACCTCCAGCGTGAGGTCTAGCTACTGGAAAGGTATACTCTCTACTCTACTTAACAGTAACATCCATGTATTTCTTTACTAAATTCAACAGACATTATGCAAGGCACTTATCTTACTAAGAAATAAAGATCTTTTATCTCCAACAAGGTATTGTACATTAATCTTATTACAGTAGATTTCCTATGAAGTACCATGTTCCCCTCTCATGAATACCACACTACAGGTTATCTCTTTTGCGGTTTGTTTTCAGTCTTTTAGAGCTATTTTTTAAGTTATTCCGATGTCCTGATAAGCTGCTACGACAAGTACTCTATAATCATATTGTAACAGACATTAAGAATATCAATGCGAAACACAAGAACAACAAAGTCAACATGGTAGGTTAATATCTATGAATTACTTCCAATTTATGTGCAATAAATTGCCAGGTGAATTGGGGATAGACTGCAAATATATTGGTAACATTCTGCCTCAGTCTTCAAGTTTGTTTACTGGATAACTTTGTAGTATTGGTGACAACATATGGGACAGTGATTTTTGGTGATGAGACAATGATGTTTTCAAGAATATGAATAAAAAAATGTCTGTACAGTGCACTGGTATCATAAATACACATCCAGCAAACCCTAACATCATATACATAACTTGCTTTTCACAGACTTTACAGAATTTCATGTACACCATGTTAAAGGACAGCAATGCAGTGGCTGCAAAGAAGTCCTTAGATGTAATGATTGAATTATACAGAAAAAATATTTGGAATGACACCAAGACAGTCAATGTTATTACTACTGCTTGTTTCTCTCCTGTTGCTAAGGTAACAATATCCTGTCGCTAAGTTACAAATGTGGTGTTAAATATTTTGTTCCTGGACAAGCAAATGTTACTGTTACCAGTGGAAAGGACCTGAACCTTTGTCAACACAACCAATAACAAAGTGTTACATAACTAAGACTAAAGCTTTATAATATCACTGCTATAGGAAAGTAAACTTGTCTGGTGTCTATTGTTTTGCTAGATTCTTGTTGCTGCTCTGAAATTCTTCTTAGGAAATGATGAAAATGAGACAAAAGATGATAGTGATAGTGACAGTGAGGTAGGTGTTCTCCTCTTCAAGAAATACAAGTAGTTCAACATTCAATTTTTCCTGCTTTTTTTCCCTGCTTTCTTATGACAAATAAAGTATTTCATTTTGATTCATTTGCATCAAACTTGAGGGGCACTTTGCATTAACACAGTAATTTTCATGCAGTGAAGGATAACAAGCTATTGTATTTAAGCTAAAGTGCCCCTCAAAGTCGAGAATAAGAAACCAGTGAATGGTGCTTTAATAGATTTGGGCCAGCGAGTTTGTAGAGGGTAATTTTAACTATGTACCCTTCTGACCAAACAGTAGATGTTGACACCAACAGTCAACCAACTCAGCTGGGTGACATGTATCACCTGGTCATAAAGTATCCAATCTCCTTGTTACAGCATACCTGTAATCTGTTCTTTTATTGCAGCCTGAAAGGCCAACTGCTAAGAAACTGCTTCTCGCTTCTGGAGTCAACAAGAAGAATTCCAAGAAAAAGAAGAAACTAGAGAAAGCTCTTTCTATTCTTAGGGTAAAAAAGTCCTTTTGTTCATTTTTTGTTCATTTTTTATAATCATGTGTGTAATTTATATAATATATTACCAGCTTTAAGGGTAAGAGCTAAGCCTTTAGATGCTGAGTGGATGGCCTTGGATTCATGTCTTGAAATATAAACCTTAATTTGTTTTAGAAACACAAGAAGAAACATAAAGTTACAACAGTAAATTTCTCGGCTTTGCATCTTATTAATGACCCTCAAGGTACGTACAGTATAAGCTAAATTAAAGTTGACAGATAACTTAACTAGAAGTCAAATAAATGTACTGTAATGTCATGTGGGGTAAGCTTACCTTATTGTTGGTATTTGCATGTTTTTTTGTATGTTTACATACAGTACATGTAGTTGCACAAGATATCCATGGTGTCAGACATAGCAGTAATAGTGTGAGATCTCCCATGCTCCCGTCTCCCGCTCCCCCCCCCCCCCCCCCCCCCCCCCCCCCCCCCCCCCCCCCACCCCACTGCCACCCTCACTTGTTCTTGAAACTTCTTTGGGGGAGGTATGGATATTTTCTGTAACCACACACTAAAGTTCACATACAACTGTACCCCAGTGTAATTCTTTAAGCTAAGCAGAATAAAATGGTTTCTTCCAGGTTTTGCAGAAAGGTTATTCAAACAGTTAGAAGCTGCTACCTGCAGATTTGAAGTGCGACTAATGATGATGAACCTGATTTCAAGGTTGATTGGAATACATCAGGTACAGTATGTCCATTGATAAATTTGAATGACCCACATGTTGCTTAACAGAGTATAGGTATTGGTTGACATACACTATTTCCCTTGACAGATAAACATATTTGTAATGTGAAAGGGGATTTTTCTTTATTCAAGCATTTTTCCTTATTTCCCATAACCATATTCCTTACTAGAACCCATAAACTGAGCTGGGATATTCAGCTGACTCCATTTTCTTTCCTTTCTTAACAGCTGTTCCTGTTCAATTTTTATCCTTTTTTACAGCGTTATTTGCAACCTCATCAAAGAGGTACGGTAATACAGTGTACAAGGATTACAAGATGTTAAGGATCAATTTTTACTCTGCAGTGTCCCATTTATTCATTCATCTCATTCATTCATTTAACTATAAAGCAAAAACTGATTTATGTTTTAGAGGTTACAAAACTTCTGCTGTTCTTCTCACAAGCCTGTCATGAACTCGTTCCTCCAGAGGTAAATGAACTGCCATATTTAGTTTCTTTGTTTAATTCTGGAACTGGTAAACTAAATGAGATATTTCTGTAATTGTATCTTATAGATTATTGAATCTGGTGTCAAAACAATTGCAAACAATTTTGTAACAGAAAGAAACTCAAATGAAGTTATGGCTGTAGGGTATGTGAATCAATCAGTCAATCAGTCAGTCAATCTGTCAATCAATCAATCAATCAGTAATAAAAGCTCTTCATCCACTGGTTAGATGGGTATGGTATGTCTTGTAGATTATTTGAACATTTTATGGGAGTCCCATAGGCACTCTCAATAATACAAGACACTACAATGTGAATATTCATGTATGATGTCATCAGAGTCATGGTCATTACCCAATGTTTGATGGCATCATGGGATGCTTATTGTGCAGTATTTCTGCAAGGAAAAACATGATTCTTTTCAACATAACATGACCTTGATACATGAAGTGTGCACCAACATACCAACAGCATTGTACTGCAAAGAGGAATTAATGGCTATTTCACACTTGTCTTTCCAAAGATGACATAATAGATAGTTTATTAAGAGGGTATATTAATAGTTTAATGTATACACACTTTGCAAAATACCCAAAATCATCCCTCATTTATTCATTTCAGGTTGAATGCTATTCGTGAGGTGTGTACACGATGTCCTCTGGTCATGACAGACACACTCCTACAAGACTTGGCACAATACAAGAAATCAAAAGACAAAGGTAAACTAACTTTACATTATGATATTTATTATTGTATGATTTCCTGACATCTTTTTGAGATCCTCTGAAAGTTAGATGTATGGATTTTGTAATAGACCCCTTTCATTTGTTGTCATGCACCACGTGACTTGCTAGGAAGTTTCAACTTGGAGGAGGCAGTCCAGTTGTATAGAAATGGCAAACTTTTATTTCATTTGATTGTTTTAATAAGTCAAATATTTTTTCTCATAGGTGTAATGATGGCTTCTAAATCTATAATTCAGTTATTCAGATCCATTAATCCTGAACTCCTTCACAAGAAAGACAGGGTAAGTACCAGTAACGTATATTGATACTGTGTGTAATGAAATGACAATGTATTTTAGAGATGCCAATGCTTAATGCCCATATTTAATTCCATCTACATTAATGATACATTTTAGGGGAAACCCACTGAGAGTACAGCTGAGTTAAAACCTTTACAGTATGGTGCAGTGGACAGTAAGGATTATATCCCTGGTGCAGAGGTAGGAATCAAGATGGGAATCAGACATCATAATAGGCAAAACATCATGTGACATATATAAAAGATTATAGAAGAAAAACGACAGGGAGAAAAAGGGATAGAATAAGACTCAAAATGCATCTAAAAAAGAACAAAACAAAGCTTGGAAGGTCTAAAAAAGAGCCATGATACATGTAGGACTGTAGGACTTGGGAAGTGTCAGTAATAAGATACATCAAGGCCTGGTAGTAAATGATAGTAACTTGATTCTGTCTCACTGTGGACCAAATTTTTTTAAAGTAGATGACCTGGTGCCCTTAACACCACAAGAAAGATATCATGAAGTGCAGATGCATTCTGACAATTTGTTTATTCCATAAACAGATTCTAGATGAAGAACCAAGTAATAACAGTGGTGATGAAAAACAAGACAATGGTAAAATGTTTATTTTCATTCCATTTTCTTTTGAATTCACTCTGTGTTTTTTTTTAACTGTTCATTTTTTCCCAGAACAATGGGAAAGTGAAGAAGATGACAGTGATGGTGAATGGATAGATATCCAACATTCTTCTGATGAAGAAGAAGATGAAGAAGAAGAGGTAAGCAGAAGCAGGTGGAATATAGACTGAGTATGTATTTTTGCTACATCTTCAAACTGATTTATTTCTCCTTTGATTTGTCAGTTAGAGGATGATGCTGACAAAGATGATGATGCTGCTGAAAATGAGGATGGTGATGAAGATGATGCTGATGCTGATGCTGAAAATGATGATGACGATGACCATGGTGAAAAAAATGATAATGACAAATCTGGAGACCAAGAAGACAGCAGTAAAACCAAAGCCGCTAAGATAAGTCAAATAAGAGTAAGTAAAAAAGACCCTGCTCTATGGCTCTGTGAGGTACATTTTACAAGTGGAAGGAGGAGTGGAAGGAGATCTTTTTCAGGTGACCTTTCAGCATACAAGCTACCCTAATACATGCATCTGGCATAAGAAAGACAAAAGCCAATAAATTTTTTAAAATTTCTATCCTATCTCCTATCTGCACACAAAGTAAGGCAGAAGATGTCAGCAGTGAACCATAAAAGCTGCCAGGCATAAATCTCTGCTTATTTTACCTCATTAATTTCACCTTTACATCTATTAAAATCTGTCTATAGTAGACCATCATGATATGGTATATTTCTAGATTTTAACAGACAAAGACTTTAAGAAGATAAAACTAAGTCAGATGTCTAAAGAACTGCAGCCAAAAGTAGGCAAAAAAAGAAAAAGAGCTTCACTCGCTGAAACGTCAAAACATCAAAATGAGAGGTGATGTAATGTGTAAAAAGTTGTATGACACAGTTGATCATACACTGTGCGCAATTCAGGTGTTGTGCGTAAGTACCAAGTGCACACTTTGTACACTAGGTACTTGCACACAACACGTGAACTGCGCACAGTTACTGGCATACAATGCAGTTTCTTTGCACTGCTTAGGGCCAATTTACCATACTTATAGTATGTTGGCCTAACGCATAACATGTTATACGCAGTGCGCAATTGAAGTACGATGTGCGCAGACAACCTGTTTATTGTGAGCAGTAGAGTGTGCTGGTGAAATGCACTTAACGGTTCTTATAGCAGTAGGCAGTGCACACCTCGTGTGCAGTGAATAAAAAGCACACGCATGTTATTTATAAAGAGAAAGCAATGATTGCACAACACAGCTCTTCAATTAATGGATTCATTATCTTTTGATTCAAAAGAAATGAACTCGTGCCACTAGAAAATATCGAACAAATCTACAAGAAACGAAAGCACGATAAAGAATCAAGACTGGAAACTGTTTTAGTAAGTAGCACACATGCGTACGTGATGGCAGCCATATTGGAGGGCAGGAATCAAATCCCCTAAACTCCTCCCTTTTATTTTGAGATCCCTATAAGACTTCTTTTGGTTAGTTATGGAGGTTCCTCTAACGCAGACGTCTTCCGCCCCCCTCCTTCTCTGCTCTGCCCCCTTTTTCTCCGGTACGTGGATCCACCCTGAAAGAATCCCGTACTGTATTCTCTGGACTATTTCCGGCCGGGTTTTTAAGAATGACCCGGGATTGGTGAAAAAACGTGCTCCAGCGCTATTTGTTTTCACAACATTTATTAAGAAGATCAATCCATTGAAGCATCTTAGTACTATTAGTTATTATTGTGGCTATTTATGTTATTAATAGAACCTAACTGGTCACGTCCAGGCCAGTGATATAATCTTCTAAAAATTCCTTGAATTGCTAGTAAGATTAGTACGTTACAAGATTTGTTTAATCCGAATTACCTGAATTTACTCAAATATTTTAATACTTTTTTCAAATCGAAACAGAAATGTGTAATAACGCTTCGGGTGATTTTTGGATGGCTTTCTTGTTATTTGACTCCTAATAACGGAGAAACTAAAGCGGCTATCAAGTGCCGAACAACAGACCATTTATCCCTAATGCCCTTGCTGTAACGGTATCAGGACGAAGAAAATCAGGAACAGGCGCGCGCTACGAAAATTAAATCGTCTAAGATTCCTTTGGCCCCTGTACAAATAATTTGAATAGATCTTGAACTTGTTGAGTGAAGCGCAGCGGTGACAGAGATGATCGAAAAACTAATGAATGAAAGGCATTACATACAAAATAACAACTTGTTGAACACGACAACCCGGCACGACAATTTTTGGACATCTTTAGCTGTTTATCTGACCTCAACCAGAGGATATTGATGTTAAAAAGCTAATAATGACATCAATTGAGACCTGCTGCAGTTTCCTGTTGATAGTGAGTTAGACGAGATCAGATCAGAACAAGGATTTCCTGTAAACAATATATCCTTGTAACGCGATCCATTCCAATGGTTGCGTGACTGCCGGGAGTAAAAACTACAAGAATTTGTCTCACTTTGAGTTGAGAGGGAGACGCAAACAAGGTGTTTCGCACCTCCTCTTCCTCCATCAAGTATATCTGTCCTTCGCTTGCGTTTTCGTAGTCTCTTACCGCAGCCGTTTTTAGTGCTGTCACGCAATGCTCCCTCCCCACAAGGAAGCGTTGCTTGACGACATCCCGCGGGGGGAGACTAGCGTTTCCGCAGCTTTTAAGAAATTTTCTTGTTTTTAGGCTGGTCGGCAAGATCGACCGAAATTTGGAGGCAAAAAGAAAAAGAAGATGAATGAGCACGCTAGCACGACAAACAAGGTACATTTGATTTGTATTCTTCCTGGTTAAGTTTCGAGGAAATTAAACCGAGAAAAGATGCGACAAGATGAGACAATCACTATATCTGGTTGGATGGATATGGGATGAAGAAAAGGAGAGGAAAGAGGAAATGGAGAGGAAAGGAGGGGGGATGGGAGGATGGATAGCTAGAAAGAAGAATAGAAAGACGCACGGGTCAATGGATTAAATGTAATAGATGGAAAAGGGGAAGGACGAAAGGAAGGAAGAATGGAAGAGTGGACGGAAGTAAGGGAAAAAAATTATAACAAACACAGAATATGCGTAAATTGCCATTTTTTTCAGGAAAAAAGACGAAAGAAGAATTTCATGATGATGCGTCATAATCGTGATGTTCGTGGAAAAGTGAAACGATCTTTTCGTGACAAGCAGGTAACGAGTGACCCCGCGCACTGTGCGCAGTGCGTTAGACGGTATAACTGAGCTTCAGTGCTATGTGCGCGCAGTCTTAGATCTTCTTTGTCCTATCCCGCCAAATTTTAGCGTCGTCAGTCAAAAACAAGCTAAACAGGTTTGGCATAAATCTCCCGAAAGCAGGTTTAACTGGACTCCGAATCTTTAGGATATCCTATCTCTCCTGATAGTATTAATAATAGCTGGAACGGTGTTATGTGACTCGTTGAAAGCATGTACACTAATCACTTTGTTCAAAAGTCTTAAGTACGCTCACGTCACTAGAATAGCCCCTAGCGACTTAGTAATGACGAATCGTTTGTTAAGCTTTTTCAGTAACACTTGGATTTAATTGCATTTTGTGCGCCGCATGTTGCTCGGTGCCGAGTGCGTCATACAGAATGATGTGACGGTTAGCATAATGAGAAAATCCGGTACCGCATGTATTATAAGCCAGTTATAATTCCTTATCATTCATTCATTCATTCATTCATTCATTCATTCATTTATGCATTTATTCATCCACCCACCCATCCACATCCATTTATTCTTTAATGGATATATTAATTCCTTCCTTCTCCCATCTATACATCTTCCCTTCCATCCATCCATCCATTCATCTATTTGTTCGTTCTTTCATTCATCCATTCATTCATAAAGCGCTAAACAAGATTTGTCTCACATGTTAAATTTCATGGAAATCGTTTTTTGAAGCCGATATCACCAATATCATATCGGTGATATCGGCTTCAAAACACGGTTTCCATGAGTTTGTGCATTAATAACGGCATTAGGAAGTAAGACATGCAGTAAAGCCCACTGATCTAACTCGTGTACCGGGTTTTGATTGTAAAAATTCGCGATTCGTAAAATGTTTATCTCATTTTAAAGGAGATGTCAACTTTGGTTTTCTTTTTACTGCAATAGGAAGCGAAAAAATTCGAGACTTCTTCCCATTTACTACCCAACTATTTATTTACTATTTCATTGGCTTGGGAATTCCAGCCACTATAATTCTGCTTTCATTTGTGTCCACGTCCATCTTGCTGGCTCTAATTGTCGTTAAATAGGCTTCTTGTGAGTTGTTCTATCTTTCACCATGTGGAATACTTTCTTTCTGACGTATTTCGTCTCATGTTTATCCCGAAGGAGCATAGAGTGTCTTCCTATAGGTCTTGTGTGTCGGTACATTAGACGTAAATCTTAAGCGCTTAGAAGATTCCAGGCGAGTCTATCAGACAATTTCTCACTCGAAAATCTCAGCGGAGCCGGAAACGATGCTACGGCGGCTTACAACACATGACAATCCTATTGGTAGAACAGGGTTTTCATAACGTATTGTTAAGGATCTTTTTCGCGTTGTGTTGACATTTGAATTGGGAGAGAATCGTGGCGCGCACAGCACAAAGGAAACTAGTTATCGTTTACTTTTTTAGAGAAAACGAACTGGCGTTGAAAAACGTGCTGTTTCTCCTGTCAGAAAATAATTGACGAAAATTAATTTCTTTTCCGTGTGTGTTTGTGTTTTTTTCTTTTTCGTTTTTGGTTCAATTTTTTCTAAATTCCCATTTTTTGGAGGGGGTTTCTCACTGAGACATTCAGCTAGTCACCAGAAGTGGAAATAATCACGCTTGAAATTTCCTTTGCGGCCGCGGCTAAACGCGCTACTGTGTCCTTCCGTACTCTTTTCTTTAAAGTCAAAGTGTAGATTCTCTGACTAGGAATTTATTTCCCTCTGGGGTCTGTCTTTCCATTCCATTTTCATCCCTTCGCTTCGAAATTAGCATTCTCCATATTTGCGCTCCAAAATGAGATTTTTTACTTGGGAGCAAATTCTGTCTTCCAGACTTTGCTAATTACCAAAAATGTTTAGCCTGCGTAGCCAGGTTCGTAGCCAGGTTCGTAGCCAATGTTTTGAAACAAGAGCCTGGTGACCTTAGTCATTATACAGGAAGGAAATACAGGAAAATAGTATGGAGTTTCTGGGGTTCAACCCATGGGTTTGTCTGGACATGACGTGGTTAACATCGCGGGGTAGGTCCTGGGAGCGGTCTACTCGGTAGAACGAGGAATGAATTCCCTAGAGGTTCGGAAAATCTGCACGCGTATTTGTACTCTGGGCCAAACGGAAACTAAAAAAGAAAAGAAAAGGAGATTTTTGTTTAAATTTACTTCGTGCAAGTGTTCTGCCCTTCAAAGAAGCACGTTTTTTAGGTTTTAAATCACAAAGTCCAGAATAGTAGCCATGGCTATTGAATATAGAAACTCACAGAAGCTTACTTAACAATATTCTGACACTTTCATGAACCGCTTGGATGTTGTAATTTTACCTCATCGTCCAGGGGGAAGCTTTGCCAGGTGCTTTTCTTATACCTATTGAAAGTGACAGAGCAGAAAAACCTTTTTATTTCTTTCGTTATAATGACATCTATCCGTTTTTAAGCTCAATATTTTGTAAACACGCTCTTTTGGGGCCAAAGAACAAAATATCAAATGCGACCAAAATTTAGTGAATACGATTTTGAGATATAACGCCTTGTACTTTGGGAGAGATGATATTTTGGTCAGCAGAAAAACTGACATTTTCGTGAATATCTCCAAGTAGCTTTGCTCTAATTCGACACAATTTTGTTACAAGTTTGGAGCAACAGTGAAACAAATGAAACGCTTATAGTTTTGGCATATCACTTCCAATTAAATAAAAAAATCGTGAAAGTAGCGGCCGTGTCGTTTTTCTGCTCTGCCATTGAAAGTAACAAGACCAGCTCACTATGACCAACTTGACGACTAACTGGTGACTCACTTAGCTCTTTTTCTAATGCCTATGAGTAATGCGCTATCAAAGACTCTTGTTCAACACGAATTGAAATGTTTGTGAAATACGTCAGACACACTTCTAGTCTTCATAGAATGTAGTCATTACACGATTTAACCTGAAAACTTGCTAATGGTCTTCACTTTCAGCAGTATATCGTGTGATTTGAGAATTTTTTTACTAATTTTACCGCGGTTTTTCTCCCTCCACGAGAAATTTATGTGTGGATGTTAATATTTTTCAGTAAAAAGTACTTTACAAAGTGTGCGAGTAGTAAAAGCTCCCAGCTATGGACTACTATGAAAAATCAAATGTTGGATTCGACGTATTTGTTTTTTTGATTAAAACTAAAATAATTATCAATACTGGCTGCGTCACTTGTGATTTACATTCGTAAACTCGGATTTTTTCGCGAAATTTCTAGTATATTGTTATTATCATGATGCTAACACCGATTCAATTTGATCCTTTCAACTAAGATAATATATAAATACTTTATATAGATATTGGTTGAGATACTCGATTATTGAGATTTAAGGCGGAAAAAATGAAGCTTTCATCTGTTACACTTGTTTATCTTTGGTTCCCTGTCGTCATGTATCTCGTCGCATAAGTACACGACTTCAAAGAACCAACTCTGTTGGCGTTTAACTTACATTCATAGAAAAAAACACAAAAGAAAAATGACGATCATCAAAACAATTAGATCTTTTTCAAGTAAGGACAAATATACGTACTCGAGCGAGTCAGACGTACCCTCGGTTGACGTAAGTCTCATTTGCTATGAATGGTATCTCTTGAACATTGCCTCAGTTGCCCACGCACGTACAGCTAGAGCTCGCCGAAACACCACTGTTGGGCACGTCTCCATGACAACAACCTCCCAATGTTCGTCAGAAACAAAATCGCATACATCTCATTTACTAAAACACACAAACACTGACCGCCCTAAACTAAATAAACCATGGAACATATTTTTGTGTTTTAGCTTTATTTTTTTCCACCGAGATTTTTTTCTTCCTATTCATGAATCAATAGAAGGAATTAGCTGAATGAGTGTGCGAAATGAATTAAAATCTTGGCCAATCAAGAAAGAAGACAGCTTTGCTTGCAGCAAGCCGGTGTTTCACCTGTTCAATTACGAAAGATATTGGATTTTTTTTTTTTTTTCCTTATTGTCTTCGTTTGACGTCATGAAAACACTGTTACAGAAAGATTTCATGTTTCGCACGTAAATGGTTGTTTTATTGTTAAAAGAGTCGTTGCCTAGCGATGATATTAAGGCCAAGGTATCGATGTTTTTCATTTCAACTGATTTCTTTCATTCTTTGTTTGTTTTTAAGAAAAACTGGACATACAGCTTGCTAAAACTTACTTTGCTGAACATAGGTCAATAGACCTTTCCCGAATTCGCTTCAGTGACCACGAAACAATGGTTCCAAATCAAGGTTGGACTTGATACATTACAGTAAATGTATGATAACATTAAGTCCAGCCTCAAATTGAAACTATTTTGTGGTCAATGAAGCGAATACTCCAGTTTCGAGTTCTCCGTTGTACAGGGTTAGCCTCGTTTTTGTGTAAAATATTCACGCGTTTCAGTGGAGGTCCGTGCAATTTCGAAGTGTTTGTATTGTTAAAGTCGCGCATTCTTCGATCTATCTTTGTTATTTATGCATATTTGACACTGAAATGAGGCTAACCCTGTAGAAATGAGTCTGTAATCAAGAAACGAATTCGAAAAAGGTCTATTCGGGAAAGGTCTATTCTTTTATCCTCATGGAACCCCTGATAAGGTCGAAAAGCCAATCATTTTTCAGATTACCATCGAATGGCTGGCAAATACTCTCTTTCGTGTATTTATAAACCAGGTTTTTATTGCTGAGGAAAACTCGTTCATTCAGCTGGTAAAATTTCACATTCCTGTGAGAGACTGGCAAGTGAAAAGAAAAGGATATTTCATTAATTATTATCGTGTATAGTGAGTGTAGTTTTGTACTATCGCTCTCAAATCCTCTGAAGTTAATAATAATAATAATAATAATAATAATAATAATAATAATAATAATAATAATTTTAAAAAAAGAAATCTTGAATTAATGAATAGCAAACACAGAACCGAGAATTAATTAGAATTTTTGATAAAGTTCCACAAATGTATTTCAAAAAAAGCTTGTCGTCCCTAAAGAAGATAGACGCTACAAGATCTAGGTTACTCAGAAACCACCTCGTAGACAAATGATGCAGATGACAAGAACAAAAAGTGCTAGAAATGGCTTCTTTTTGCTGCCAGCAGAGCTGAATGTCTCAATATTAATCTTTTGCCTTTGTCGTTTGACCACGACAATTTTTCAAGACAAATAGCTGCAAACAATTTTAGACCTGCTCTCCAGCTATATTATCAACGGCATTTGCGTCGTTAAATCACTTTTCTATTGTTGCTGATATTATTGTTAAGCTTGTTCAAAGTATCAAAACTTCCTATTAGTGAAAAAGAAGTCCAAAAATCGGATGAACGCGAGATTTCGTCTGATATAAGGGAATCTGGATTTCGGAATCGAAGAAATTTGGCTTTTGGAATCCGGAATCCAAGACTTGGAATCCAGAATTCAGTATCATTCCTGAATCCCTTACAAGGAGAAACGGGATTGGGACACCACATAGAGGGGCAGTAGGCCTACAGGGTGGACCTTCAGGAAAACAGGTCAAGAGGAAGAGGACGTGGCACCAAGGCGAAGAATTTAATCAAATTTTCTCCGAATTCTTACCACTGGATTTCTTTCTCTTTTCAGATCGCTTTGAAGGAAGCACTTTTGAAAAAGCGGAAGAAATGAATATACTTGCTGTCAGTGACGTGCCGTGCAACTAAATAGTTCCTTGCAGAAGGGCGGGTCACGTCGGATAGGGTGAACTGACGTCAACCAAAGAAAATTCTATTGCCGCTTCTGATCGCTGGATTATCAGTGGAAAGTTGGTTGGATTTCAGTTTAATCTTTGCCCTCACCCTGGAGTCTGTCCTTGATAACCGTACTAGTTAGGCATTCCAACCTTGTCTGCAACGAATGTCAAAAACAGAGTCAAATACTTAATTATTCCAACTCTAACCACAAGGCCAATAAACCAGAACATCTACGATAAGTTTGTTTTGCAGTGATACAGTTATAGAAGGGCTTTGGGTTGTCAGTTTCAGTCACCACAGATAATGCTTCAGCAGTGTCCATTTATCGGCTTAGCTCTAATATTGCACGTGCCCGCTAAGTATGCAGAAGATGTTGCGTTACCTAGCGCAAAAAGTGCATACAGCCGTTAATCTCCGGGCCTTAATGTGCGCCTATTGAGTTACAATCTAGTAGTTTAGGGCAATAAAAGTTCTAATCCTCGAATCTGCTGTTCTTGCCATTCGAAGTAGTTTCTATGATTTTTACTGCGTATTAGTTCCTCGATTGAGCGTCTTTCAGCGAAGGTTAACCCTGTGCATTGTAGTCCTCGTGGGTCAATGCGCATCGCCCCGTACTGTAAACAGGCGGTGCTTTGCGTGTGTTCGTTGATGAGGGTACACAACTCACGTCCTCAAGATGTCGATGTGATGAACGAGTGGCATTTTCTGCAAGTCGACACGACTTGGGGCATGCTGTTCTTTCCAACCACTTCTTTCGTCTAAACTTCTAAATCTCAGTCTTAACTAAGTATGCAGTTTTAATGATTTCGTTTTAGCTATTCGCGGAGTTTTATCTTATATTATGTAATCTACTAGAGTCTGCATGTCTTGTAGAGACTTCAGAGAGATTCTGTTCACTCCTAGCACCAGATGTTTCAACTTAACAGCTCACGCAATGGGATATCTTTCTAACTTTTTACCAAAAGTTAGTTAAACAAGGAGGTATTGATTGCTAGTATTAAATCGCGCACCCGGGAGACTACAATGTAGGTCGAGTTTGAAGGAATCAAAGACACTATTTGCTAGTCCAAGCAAGACATGCATGATTTGACATTTAAGCTCATTTGGTCGGGGTACTAGACGACCTATATCATTTAACTACATTAAATTATAGCTCATCTTTGTGGTGGGCACGTCTGTGGTTCAATATAGTACTACTGAATAGAATCTAGTAATAGCCGCGCCCAAAGAAAGGTCACTAACTTCATCATTTAGGCAACTTTGTGGTTTTATGAAGTATATTGAACAGATGTAGTAGAATTAATCTTTGTTTTCTCAGCTACTCAAAAAGTCACACAACTACGATGATATTTCATCAAATGCAGGATTCCCTTCAATCTCTTACAAGCAGTTCTCAACCTTTTTTTTTTTGTCCAGTGGAAAATGTTTTTGAGTACTTACAGACTTTAATTCCTAGTAAGCAATAATGCTCGTGATTAAAAGACAAAGGGAGGTAGGTTGTGAAAAGAAGCGGAACTTGAAGTTGAAGGCAGGAAAACGGGCTGTGATCTGGCCAATTTCCCGGCTAAAAAGCCGAGAAAGTGTTAAATTCTCCAGATTCGACTAATATTAAAAGATATGTAGAAGTATACTTAGGACTAGCTGTCGACAGCAGAGTTTCGATCTGATACATGCACTCGCTCGCTCTGTGTTCCTCTCTGCTATCACTTTGGAGGGAAAGCATTAGTTTTAGTTCCCTTTAACTAGTACGCTGACCCCTTTTCCTTGTTTCAACGCTAATGTGGGTGGCAGTTTGCAGTACCTCCTTGATATCTTGACCACTGGTGATCGTGCTTTTCAAATATTCTCATACACTCTCGCAACTGACATTGTTTTCTTGAGCGGTGATTTGAAAGCGATTGGCCTTCGCGATAAACACGTCAGTGACTCAAATAGAACCCAGTAACTCTTTCCTCTACAGGTCTCCCTCGCCCGTGATAATTAGATTTAGGCGAAGTGCTTCCTTTAGCAGTAGCCGTCTGAATGATATGGCCCCGCCCATGTGCATGCGATAGCCGACGGGCAAGATTTGAAATGTTTAAATATCTAAAAATTAAAGACTTAAGATCCTAAAGATATGAACTTGATAGAGGGTAAATATCATTCCAATGTGCGATGTGAGTCGAGCTTTTTTGGCAGTACGGCATTGCAAAGTGGGAACTGAAAGGAAGAAGGAATGGAAGAAAGGAAAGGGAGGAAGGAATAATATAAAAGGAAATATATTGAAGAAGGGAAACGAATAAAGAACGAAAGAGAAAGAGAAAGAAAGAAAATAGATCATAGCTCACAAAGAAATTGATAAATCTCAGACTTGAAATCTTGGCATGTCAATCGTCAGATCTAGTTTGACGTTCAACTGGTCAAAAATCTCACACTGTTAGGAACAATAAAGAGAGCATTATCGCCAGAGAAAAGATATATGAAGGTCCGAGAATAATGAGATCGGAGCAGTGGGATGATTCCAGAAGCCTTACTACTTTTGAAATGCCATCCCTGGCGCTCGTTCGCCTATTCATTCGTTTTTAAAATGATTTAAGAGTTTGCTCCTGTCCGGTTGGCGCTATTTTAAGGTGAAAACTGTAAATCGTTATATGCGCTTTGACGTCAAAAGATGTGCAAAGAAAGTGTTAATTTCTGGAAGTTCTGAAAATGATAGCGTTAGCTTTTGCTAATTCACCAAAGCGGTTACTTTGAAAAGCAGTAAATGAGTAAAATATTCGGCCTGAATAAATTACTAGCGGTTCAGGTCATTATGGACTATGACGTCCGAAGTGAAGATGCCAACAACGATCCAAATATAACCGAATCTTTCTGCTTTATTGTCTATAAATAGATTAAGGTTACGAAATGCAGTTTGTTTTGTTTGAAAGTCTCTTACAGCTGTTTCACGTCTTTTGAGTCTGACTTAAGACAGTATTTACACAGTCCCTAAACTCCTACAAAACTACTTTCTGTGCTGAAAGAAAGTAATGGAAAAAAGAAATAATGATTTTATGAATAGCAATAGGACTAACATTTCTTGCGTAGATAAGTTTAGTAAACTTACTGCTTCAAAGCTTAGATAAATTTAGAATTTTTCGTATAAAACATTTATCACAATTTTAATCAAAATTATGATAAATATAAATAAATACATATTTATTCTAAGGTTTCTTATTTTCTTCTCAAGAAGAATAAAAAGGACTGATTTACTTTTTAAAAGAAGAAATATTATCTGGTAAATGTGAAAAAAAATGAGTAGGTCCTACCGAGATTCGAACTCGGATTGTTGGATTCAGAGTCCAAAGTGCTAACCGTTACACCATAGGACCTTACTTGTCCACTATGGGCGAATATATTAAATTTAATGGTTTGTGACTTCACTTCCGACTTCTTTTCGTGGATATTTTCGGCAACTCGTCGTTGACCCGAAGATGACACGAGGTTTAGGCGTGCCGTTATCGGAACGCAAAAATTGCTTAAGGCGAACCAAAAAAGGCTCGATGACGACATTACCTTATTATGTTCTCCATATATGGACCGGCCCATAACAAAAGGTATATGTCTGTTGTCATAGCTACAAGATCCCTGGGTAATAAAAATGTGAGCGGCTGATTTCACCTCTATTATTAGGCATTGCATAGTCAGTGTAATGTTGAGTTCGTAAACTAATGAAGTTATCAGAAAAATATTTCCAAGGAAATTAACTGTATCACTTCTCAAAGCTTTGGCCTTGATTCAAAATACAAATCTCGGCACTGAAAACACTGGAAACTTCAGCAAGAACTTTAATTTTTGTCGAGATTATTGCTCGCTGCAACGGACATAACTTTTATATTGTGCTCTATTCTTGAGTACGTAGCGTACTATCGACAAGATACGAAGGATGAATGAAGCAGTTCTCATACGGTGAGGCTAATTACCTGAAAAACAAATCTTATTCCTTAGAATACTCAGTAAATCTAGCGAGTAATGCAGGTCTGAACAACTCTTGGCTTTATTCCATTCACAGTGTTCTGATAGACGATGGAACGCCAAGACTACCTCTACCGTTCCGCATTCAACTTTCTCTCACGGTTCTACGTTTTAAGCAGATGATAGAAGCTCAAGAAGGCTTTGGAGTAAGCGAACAGGAATTATACTTCCAAAATAACCAGGTAAAAAAATCATCGCCTAATGCATTATTGCATTGAAGCCCTTTGAAGCCGTATTTGTATTCAAACGTTCTGTTGAACATGAACGCCGTTCAAGGTCTGTCACGCGTTCGTAATTCCAAAACTAATTCTATTCTGTTCTCGAAGCGTAGGTTTTGATTTTTTCCGCATTAGTTTTTTATATTTATTAGAATTTCGAGGGGTTTCCAAAGTGCGCTAGGTTTCTTTGATTACGGAGTCGTTAGCATCAAAGAAATGATCCAACGTGTTTCTTTCATGCATTCTTTGCATGTCATCCCGACCACAAAGAGAAAAGGTCTGTATTGATTTTCCACCTCCTCTTCTCCTTCCTCCAAAAGAATATAACAACGATTGACTGCGCAACCTACACCGAGTACGCCATCATCCCCAGTGAACGCGTTTTTCCCTGAAAATTTTTTTTTATTTCACGCGGGGTGCCTTTGATGCCATAACGTGACCCGTTTGCACGAAATAGTATTGTTATTATGCATGGATTTCCTTTCATCTGCTCTAGTGTTTGATCAAACTTCCTGACCATCTATAACCCTTTTTAACCTCTGTTTTCTTTTGAAGCTATTGGACAACCTAACACTGGGACAGCAAGGTGTAACTGATGGATGTCACTTGGATCTCAGAGTGAATTTCCAAGGTAAGATTCGCTTAGTTCAAAAATGCGCGTAACAAATGATTTGCGCGTGAGTAAATACCTTTCAGGAAACTCCGTTTCTACGGGATATACTTTACGGCGGAAGTCCAAAGAATCTAGGACGTCCTGAAAGGATTACCAACGTGTTTCATTAGCTAGAATGAAGGGTAGTTTTGAGTAGCGAAAGGAAAGCATTCAACGTTCACGCGGAATTTCGAGTTGGTTCTGTAAAGCGCGCAAGGCCAAGGTTCGCGTAGGTGGATTGAGATTTGACACCTCGCATAGTTGATGGTCAAAGCACAATACATTACAAAAAAGTTGGCTGTTTCCGTCATTACCCTAACCACTATTCAAGTTTGTAATACGCCTACAACGACGTATTTCACTAATGTCACTACATTCAATATTTTATGGCTGTCCTCTATGCTTGACTCCATATATGTAATCAGTATTAAACTTGCACGTTCGAGAACTTGGTAACTCTTTAATTTATTCAAACATTAACGTAATATTCAGAATCCTAAATATTCAAAGAAACTAAACTTAAAAACACATGTATTTGGCTTGGAAAGGTTGTGGTTTCTGACAGTTTTTCGTAGTTATAACTTGTGTACTTGTAATAAAAATTGGTGGAATTGTTTGATGGAATTCAGTTGGACATCGGATTTAATTGAATTTTCGCTTAAACCATTTCAAAAAAAAGAAATTCATCAAATCGTGGTAGTAGGAGCTTTGTTTGCTTTTCATCAGATTCTTTGCGTTGGCGCTGACTTTTACGAGTCGAAGTGAAGTAGAAAGTGTTTGTTGAATGGGGGAGTAGATCAGTTCTTGGTGTCATAAGATCGTGAACAGATCTCTCTCTTGAACCCACAGCTGTAATGGTTCTCGTGGTGGACAAACTATGTTGGCAATTTAAACCACGATTAAAATGTCAAGAAAGTGTGAGTCATGTGTGGGATGGAGTGTGTTGGAAAGCAAACTTTAGGATGAAATTCCTGAAATTATCTAAGGGTGGGTGAATGAAAGGATGTCTACAGTTGATAGCAATCGCAATTGACTTGTTTGAAAAAAAAAAAAAAAAACTTCTAGAATGAGATAAGGCCCATTTCAAACGTCGAATCTCACATGTGCCGGCTCTAATGCAAATGAGCAAAACCTATTGTTTAAGTTCATTTGCATTAGATTCGGCACGTGTGAGATTCGGCATTTGAAACGGGCCTAAGATAACAAAACATACTCTACAATTTATATTTTTCTAAAATATTTGGCACAAGAATCCTAATTCTAAATCATATAATTGAATACTATATGCATTGGTTCCCTTCTATGCATTGAATTTTAAGTAGGATAAATGTTCATAAAGTAGTTCTTAGGTCTGAGCAAAATATATGAAAACAATTGGTACAATCATCTAGGGGGGTATATAGTGAGGTCCCTTGCCTAGTATTGGTCTGTCTGGTGCATATCTCCCAAGTTGCTTGGTAGTAAGCATAAAAAACGTAAAATGTTGTAAATTATTTTTCAAAAAATGCCTTTCAAAGCTATAAATTGATTTACGTTTTGAATCCAGGATGATTGAACAGCAATAAAGATAAATTAATTTAAAAAGTCAAAATATGAAGTCAGATATATTTATGAAGTTAAATTTGTTCTGGTATAATCATATTCAAGAACTAGAAGCTCAAATATCAAAAGTTCTCAGAATTATGCCTGCAGAACTAATTAATAAATTCTTGTTTCAGGGGTTTCTAATATGCACACACCCTAAAATGTATTTGGAATTGCACATTCTCAAGCATATTGGTATTAATTACATTGAACAGAAGGAAAAGAAGAGCTAAATCCAGGGCAAAATGCTGTGACAAACATTTGAATCATATAGGTTTCTTTGAAAAGTCCTTTTTAGAAATAATAAATTAGAAATAATAAAGTTGCTATTAATTAACAACCAAGTTATTAATTTGTATTTTTCCAATATAATCAAAACTGACTTGAGGCATTATTGTACCAAAGGATATGCACAAGCCTACACTATAATATACAACAATAATTAGTCAGTTTGGTTATTTTCTGTAAATTTTTGCCTTTGACCTAAATAAGTTACAATTCAAATTCAATGAAAATGAATGTTCATTTAAAATTCGAAATTTTTCCACATAGCTGACACATTTTTTACTGTATTAAAACTCAATTATAGATGAAATTGTATTATCAAATTTCATAATTTGACACTTTTCTCCATCCAATAGAAATTCCTTCTCCAACAAGAAAGAAGGGAAGCACTTCAGAAGCTGAGGATTGTGTTGTACCTGATATAGATGATGAAGATAATGTCTTTAACTTTGAACAGCCACGAGTACCTCCAGGTATTGATGAGTGTTTAAAAATGAAATGAAAAACAAAATATCTTGAAAGAAATTCTTGTGCTTTAATTAATTATTTTATTTTGACAATAATTAAGTTATGTCCTTGGATTTTAAAATCATGAAAAACTATTCATGCCTCCAAAAGTGTATCTATTAATCCAGTCCTCTTCTTAATTTCTAGATCCTCGAGTTTGGTCAAAGTGGGAAGTTCTTGAATGGTTAAAATGGGCAACTGAAAGATATAATGTACGAGACGTTTCAGCTGACAAGTTTTTGATGAATGGCAAAGGGATGTGTATGCTTTCACTAGAAGGATTTATGTTCAGAGTACCTCGTGGTGGTGATTCATTATATAAAGATTTTCACAGAAGACTATCTGCTGCTGTTGAACAATCTCGACATTTGCAGAGCTTTATGAACAGAGGACGAAGTGCCCCTGGCCCTTCAAATTTTTATTATGTTTATTGAACTAGCTTGTAGGAAACATTATTTATTTTATTTTATGTACAAAAATATGGGAAAATATATAGTTTACTAAAGACAACAGTGTACATTCATTGTATGCTATTTAAATGGAGAAAAAGAAGTTTCATGTAAATATTATTAAAAGCTTTTTGAGAGAAGAAACACTTAAATAGGAAAGATTGAGGTGGACTGATCCAAAATATGGCAGGACTTTTTTACTTTGAACATAAATACTCCACTGGAAGTTGTTGATTTTCAGCGAAGTTGTTGGGTTTTTTCTTGTATAATAAGATTATCAACACTGTTCTTAATGTGTACATGATTATACTTCAAGAAAATAATGATTCAATATGAAGAATCCAAAACTCAGAGCCAGGATTAAGGACAACTTGAACTGAATCTGTGATGTTCCAGGCTCTGATGCTGTTGGTGTTCTCATACCAAGAAATTGACCAATTTATTGCTTGTACAATTAGCATTTTTTCTTCCCTTCAATTTCACTTTATTCACAAGTTCATGCAAGTTTTATTCAGTTGGAGGGGAATCATTGTTATCTTTAAAATGATTTCATTTGCTGAAAAAGAGAAATAAAAATAAAAAAGAATTCAAGAATTGAATATAAACCTACAATATTTCAAAAAATTACATTGCTACTTTTGAAATATTGCTTAGGGTTAGCAGAAGCGGAAAAAAAAAAAAA
>JAADYU020022231.1:0-18021 GCA_011763375.2 Heteractis magnifica
GAGAAATTCAAAATGCGATTTGCTCAGTATCGGATTCTCTCGTGCATCGTATAAAATTTTTGTCATGTTTAGATTGCTATATTTTATATACAGCTAATTCAAAAACAGATGTCGGAGCCACAGGCGATTTAGAAATTGAAAAGACTCTCCTTCTAAGATTTTCGCTTATTGGAGCTGGTATTTAAGACACAAACAGAAGACATCCACACTTCTTTTGGTATTGTAATGACCTATTGCCTATGGCCTATTGCTTATTGCCTATCACTTACTGCCTATCGCTTACTGCCTATCGCCTATTGGCTATCGCCCATCGCCTATCACCTGTGGCTCCGACAACTTTTTTTGGAATAGTTATACTTACAAATATGTCAGGTTCTTTAATCCAATAAATGCTCCTCGACTAATTTCTTCAATTCCGTTTTCATATAGTTTCCTTTGCAAAAATATTTCAAATCATCATGAAGGATTTTCATAAATCTATGGTTCATGTGACGTCATAGCCACCATGATGGGCGTCGTACTTAATCAAAATATTTAGTTTCACTTTCTTTTGTTATATCATCCAACACGGCCACCATATCTGTAGTCCTTTTATTATCTAAATAGTAGGGGTGAGGAGTTGGAGATTTAAAATTTGGAGCTGCAAATGACGTGACACTTTTAAACGGGACTAATAAAATATGACCCTCCATGTGGGTTTTAATTAAACTTTCTTTCCCCCCTGCCTTAAGCATTTAATACTTAATCTGATCCTGACTCGGCATAATTTTATGTGACCCTCCCTCTTCCTTTTGTCCATTTTTAGATAACCCAACCTTTTGCAAGGCTCAAAAAATGTATGGTGACCCTCCCCTTTCTTCAGTCCCCTCCCCTCTTGCTTATTTATGACAAATCACTTACATCTACCAGGAACCCATAACTAGGAGCGTCCATCCCACGTACTGTTCTATGTCACAGCGTTTTCACAATCGTGGCTGTTTATAGCTCTAAGTTTTGAATACATTGATGCTCTTGACAAGGCAAAGTCCAAATACTAAAGTAATAAGATCTCCACTGTTGACCAAAACCAGCTCTTCCAGATGATTTCGGGGCTTTTTATGGTCAACCCAGTCCGTCCGCTACCGTCGCACTCCTCTATGCTCTATATATGATTATAAATTAAAGCCGTTTGACCAATGGGCGCTCGTTTCCGGTATGATTTTCATTTGAAGCGAAGCAAAAGGAAACAAAACCTCATACACAAACGCATTTTAATCCACAACTGAGTGTTGCAACTTTGACCGCCATTCTGAAAACGGACTTCGAAGTGTGGGCCTCAAGGAAAACCGCGGAAAGTGTGTTCTAAAAATAGCTACCTTTGTGAAAACGCTGTGACACGTCTGGAGGAGACAAGGACGCTCCTAGTCATAAGCTCCTGCATCCAGCAAATGTACGCCCAAATTTAATTGTCCTCGACCACCACGCTGTATGCCGGTGATATTGATAGTTTGAACTTATTGATCCTAAAAGAGGCCATGGTGGTGGTGCAGAGAAAATGACCTAATGACAAATTCTTTGATGAAGTACCACCAACATGGTCGCAGTGACGTAACGTGCAAACGAAAAATACTTTGAATACTTACAGCTGCAACAAATTAGGGGTTTTCAAAAATGCTCCAGATTTGATGGTCTTGAAAAGGTTACCTTTAAGAGTACTAAAAATATGAGACGTTAACTAAACTTGGAAGAGACAAAAATAAGAGGGAGAGAGTCCTGTCTTTATAAACCTCATTCTTTTGTTCATTATGTAAGCAGGAGGTTCTGAATAATACAAGATCATGTACGACGCAATATGAATATTCTATAGTCCCATTCGATGCGGTCTTCAATTTTATGAAGATTAACACTTAGTGATAAAACGCAGTGTTGATACGTACAAAGACTTTGTGCTTGGAGGGATATTATCAGGAACAGAAAACAGATTTCGGCATTGGACGTCTTCTCCAAAAGGCCAAACCGTAGTGCAGATACAACTTGGGGGACAAACTGTTAAACCAAATTGTTAAATAAAACTTTCTTTATAAAAAAGTTATGGTGATGACAACTGATTTAGTTCGTGGAGCGCATTTGGTGATGTTATAGTTGCCACGTTAGATATAAAACGTTTCGCTGTTAGTTTCTTTTGTAATCATCCAACATGGCCTGTCGGTCTTTTGCCACGACACACTCTAGTGAACACTTGCCCCCAAGAATCACTGGTAGAATTTCTTAACCATTAATCTGAAATCCGTGGGATAAGTGTCACAGCACTATAAGAAAGCTAACTAAATAACATGCAAATATATAAGCAAGTGAGGGGTCTAATAGAAACAAGGTTGGGAAATGACTCCAAGTTTATTCCGTCAAGTAACAAGAAACAGCTTGCTGTAACTCTCATTTAATATGAAGATAATGGAAGTCAGACTTACCCTTAGGAGTAACCCTATAGACAAATGCCAGGCAAGTGAGAGTAATGACCAGTGCTTTTGACATTTTTGTGAACATCTAAAATAAAAGAAAAGAAATTTCTGACTAGAAATAACTCAAACTGTGACATCACTTCTTCGTATGACGCAATACTTCATTATATTTCTCTTTATTGTTTCTAAGTTAAATTCGACTGTATTCCTTTTCTCAGTATTGTTTGTTGGTAAAATTTTGTTCGAATAATGATAATAGTTATGATGATGATGATGATGATGATGATGATGATGATACTAATAATAAATCCATAAAAATGATCGATTTTATGTCAGTCAGTCAATCAATCAATCAACTTTATTATCATATGCAGAAACAAGCTGGTTCTCTCAAGACACACACAATATATACCTATTTCAATAAACGTTGACGTTGGGCAATCTGAATCTGAGACGGCACGTTATAATTTGTTGCTTTTATATTTCCCTACTAAAAAAGTACATAAAAGCGGATTTTTTAAAGTCAAAACTCAAAACTTACATTTGAATTTTACAACAAACTACATCATTCGGCTTTGTATACATCCAAATTTGTAGCTAGTTACTCCGTCTCAGATGTCAGATTCAGATCTCAGACCGTCAACGGTTTTTGAAACAAGTATATATCACTTCCTTTTGCTCCACAGTTCCTTTTGATCGTGTAATCGCCAGTCACCAATCACCATCCGCTTCGCCCCGTAAACCTTTTATGAAATAGGTGTATATATAACCAAATGGTTATGACCCACACAAAGATGGCTCTAAATGCAATAAACCTTAGTGTGTCTATCTGTCAAATAATTTAGAAAATTTTGCAAAAAAAAAGTTAATTAGTTTGGCTAATTGGAGTCACGATAAAGTGATTTCTTTCTATCCAATCGCAAAATCATATCCTGATTCTCATAAGATTCGATAGATACATAAATTATAGTGCGCATCTGTGATCCCCAATCTCTTCCAAGTTTGAAGTTTGAGAAGACATTTTATTGGCGTTTTATATGTGTATGCTGATTATGCGATGCAAGAATATTGTGTGTAACATTCAAGCTGTGTTTTTATGGTATAACACCAGCCACTGCAAAAACTGAAAACGAAATGTTCCGAAAACTTTTTATATGAAATCCATTAAGCAAAAGTCCATTCTAATATTCCAATTCCCTCATGGAAGAGCAAGGATTTGTTAACTGAAGAGCTCAGTACTGAGAATCACCACCACGAACTGCAAATACTATTTAGAGTGGTTTTCGTATGAATGGGAAACGTACAGCACTGATATACAGCACGTACACGGTACAGTATCGTGCTAGTAACAGTTTCGTGACACAAAAAAATAAATCTCCTTTTTAGTGACGATTTTTTAATATTTCGGAAAAACGAACATTACGAGAAGAAAGCCGAACATTCAGCTTCCGAATGCATATTTTGGTGGGCTTTTCTTTTCACTGATTCGTCGAGGAAGCGAGATTGTTTACAGACGAGTGGAGTTCTCTTGGCTAAAATTCATTATTTTCACTGCGCTGTGAACTGACCCGGGTTTAAGTTCATTCTTCCGAACTCGTACTTTTAGCAGCATTAACATTTGCAAGAATTTATTAACTTTGATTTTTCATTCCGTTTTAAGGTTAGGTGCCCAGTTTCGTGACACGCACATCCCTGTTGTCCCACAACACTGTATACGCTGACGAAGGATGCTTTTAAGTGAATATATTTTTTTGAAAAACGTGTTATGATTTCTTTGTATTGGAATATGAGGGCAAATAAAATAATACAGAGCTCTGAACTATTTTTATCAAAATGTCTCGTGCATTAAAGGCAGAAGACTTGTGGAACACTTCTGTAATATAAGCGTTTTTGTTTACTCCGAATGCCCAAATTGTCAAGAATAAACAAGCTATGCCACATTTTTTAGAGCAAAATATGGAAAAAGGTAAGAAAATTTTGTTTTCATTTGTTGTATCTCATTTTATTGTGAATTAACTTTTAAAAAACTGCACTTTTACAACGTGTCACGAAACTGGGCCCGGTGTGACGAAACTGGGCACCTCAGTTGATGTCGAAATACAGCTAATATTCTAAAAAAGTGAAACGATTTCAAGAAAATTTCTATTTCAGTATCACCAGGTAAATTTGCTTTTTTGTGAACAAATAATCAGAGAAGTCACAGGTGGCCCCGGTAGAGAAGATATAGCATTTGCAAACTAAAGTGTCACGAAACCGGGCAGCATACTGTGCATCATCCAATCAAAACGCGTAGTTACCGTTACGGTAAAGTACGGTACTACTACGGTACGAATACGAATTACCTCAATGCTCATTTTTAGATTAACCCTAAAAAACTGACAAATACTTTGGGACATCCTAATTATGGGGGAAGTATAAACTGAATCTAAATTTGAAATTCCTTAACATCCAAATTGTCTTCTGAAAAAATCTGTTTAAAAAAGTATCAAAGTTTTGTTCAAACCTGTTAATGTTCGCAGACGAGTTTAGTGCTTCACTGGAAAAATCAATCTATTCCTGATCATGGAAATATGTTGGAAATATGTTGGAAATCAGTTGGAAGTGCGATTTCAAACATATTTCCATACCTTGGAAATGTCGCGTGAAAGATGGCGCGTGTGTTTTCGAGAATTTTAATGGTAAGGAAGTGATGACTTGCATGATATTTCTAGGATATTTCTAGAAGTCGAATTTCCATTGTATTTTTAAAAAGCTCTCAACTTGTAATAAAAGTTTCTCATGGCTCAAAACACTTCACAGGCGATCTAATCTAAAAATGGACTCTCGACGTTGATGAGAAGTTTATGAGTTCTTTTATGTTTGTAAACCCGAGATTAGTGTTTGTTTTTAAAATTGTGCCCCGTGTTGGATTGTGAGAAACATATGGCAGCAGAGCCAACAAATTGCTAAACACTAAAATGAACCATGTAGATGCGGAACATATCCTTAAAGATCAAACTGCAGATTTGCAGATTCATGCAAACCGCAGATTCCCTTTCAACTGAATTAGATTTCTTTAGGGCAAATGGCTGGCTGTTTTTGGAAAGATCCAATTTTTGTTTAGCTTTGATTTGCCAGTAATTGTGTTTTCCGAGTAAAAAAGAAAAAAAAAAAAAAAAGATCATTTTTGTATCATAAAACATTACCAGTATATGAAGCTGTTATGAAAGATCACAAGACCAGAGACCAGAAGGTCAGGGTTATTAATTTTTATCGGTTTAAAAAACTTACTTGTGATCAGAAATAATAGGATTGTCAAAAAAATATTCCATGGAGGAAACATTAACAAATAATAATATTCTACGAGTTTTGACTTTTGACTTTTTTAGTGATTGGTTATATCACTCAGGCATTGTCTTAAAAGTATCAACAGCAACAATCGCAAAGTATGTCCAAATTCGTATTATCATCAGTAGGAAGGTTATTCACTTCTTTGCTTTTGAGATTCCCAAAAAAACCTTCATAACTATATTAGAAAGATTACAAAAAACTAATTTCAAAATCAGAATGCAAGGCTTACCCCGATTTTGAAGAGCAATACTTCAACCGCTTGTCCCAACGATGTCAATTATAAATTTTTGCTTAAGATGAATGTTTTTTTTTTTAATAACAGTAATTCGAAGGGGATGCCTGTCCAGGATGGAGTAATCTGATTGAATTTCGTAGACTTACGCCCCACAGCTTCCAGGCAAGATTGTGCTTGGAATTATAAAATGAAAAATCTTGGTTAAAAACCATTAATGTATTAAAAAGGTGCGCGCGCAGCCTGTTTGCATTTCCATTTCCAACCATTTTGTGAAAAGATACGCGACGAAAACCGATTACAATACTCATTCATTAATTAATCATGAGGTAACAGCCAATTCCAGAAATGTATTTTTACCACGTGCCGTACTTTGAAACTCAAACAAACATATGACTCCACCCAGTTTCAAAGTCGTAGTGCTTTAAAAGAAAAACAAGCATAACAAAGAGAAGCATGCGTGCAATAATTAATGAATATTAGAAGCCGTTTCAAAACCTCGTCGCTGTATTCTATTAGGATTTCAAAATCGTGGTGAAAAGCTCAAATGCCTCGGCTGCACCTCGCCACAGAATACAGCGACTCGGATTTTAATCATTACTTTACCTGCATGCAAAATTACTTGTCCGTTAGAAACCATATTGACCTTGTCCATCCCATGTCCATCCCATCCAAACCATATTGCTGTTGTTGTTGTTGTTTTGTTTGTTTGTTTGTTTGTTTGTTTGCTTCTGTATTTTTTCTTCTTTTTTTGCTTGTTTGTTTGTTTTCTTCTTTGCTTCTGTATTTTCTTCTTCTTCTTCTTCTTCTTCTTCTTTGCTTCTTGTGTCACAAAAACTCTATTTTCGCGTACGTATATTTTAGCAAACTGAGGCAGCAGGCATCCTCACAAGTTAATTAGGTGTTCGCTATATTATACTTTCCTCAAAAGCAAAAGAAAATAACAGTTTAATTAACTTTAGGTAGCAGATGTAGACATCTTGACGTGGTCTCTAAATTAAACCATACGATTAAATGATAAACGATAAGTTAGAATAGTAATCAAACGATATTTTTTGAGATTTAAGCTTCCTGCCTTGTTTTTTATTACTTTTCCAGCCCACACACGTGGATGAGATCATAATTGTTCCGTTTATAATCGACTATTCAATGCTTTTTTTTTCAAATTGCAGTTGCTCGGCATCTTTTTTTCCCTCTCCCTTGGCTAAGCTTGAAAAAAAAAGACTAAATCTCAATTGGTATCTCATGAAATTAGTTTTTCTTCGTAAGACAATTCAAAATGTCAAAATGTGTCTCAATTGGTAGTTATTTTTGGGGAAAATTTCTTATTAAGAGAAAAGAAAAGTAATTTGGGTCCCGTAAGAAAATGGCTTCAAAAATATAGCACTGCGACTCCATCCATCCATCCATCCATCCATCCATCCGTTCAAATATGTTATTTTCACATATGAAAACAACATCGCCATGGTTTGTACCTTTTACAGGCGAATAAAAAGCTATTTGAAAGCAATAAGGTTTGTTCATCGATAATTATATATTAAAAAGAATATATTACATGGGCGCTTGGAGATATGAATTTTATATTCTCTTGCTGAAAATCTCGTATTCGTTTGCTACACTCACTCGAGAGATATCTCTTCAACACTCAAAATTAATATTCGTATCTCCGCGCGCACTGATATAAGCTCACAAGGACTTCATGCTACTCACATACCACTCCGTCCATACATGGGCGGATAGTTCATAAATATATCGCATAAATACATGCAAACGAAACGCTTTCTCTTCTTCGAATCCGCACTTTTATTTTCAGGGATCTGCGATGAAGGCTTGGTTATAACCGGGCTTAAAGAGCTGTTTTCCTATTTCGTGGCTCGAGTCTCATTCCCTTGAGCATTGTTTCTTTGTTTTCAAATAACGCTTGAGAATAACATGGGTGCTAGAAACTTTTCTCCATGTTAATGTGTAGCTGCGTACTTATCATTCCAGTTATTTTCCGCATCCTTGCCGACCTACGTGCAGTGATTATTATTAGACAGACTTAGCAAAGACGACGCGACCTCAAGAGGACGGCGCAAGCGCGTCCTTTTTCAAGTGTGCGCCTTCCTCTTGAGATCGCACCGTCTTTGCTAAATCTTCCTTTTGCCCTGGTGTTCTGCAGTAAAAAATACTCGAAACGAGATCATGATTGAAAAAGATATATAATATATTGTATTCGTTATATAATTATCGTTATTGTTAAAAATTAAACAAACAAAATCTTTTATTTACTTTTCTTTATTGAAAATTTAATTTCGTTTAACATTCACGTATTTATTAGAAATTTATCACTTTAATTTTAATGAGTGTTTTAACGATCTTTACGACCCAAAATAGATTGATATTAATCGATATCTTATAGGAACATTGCATATTTTCAATGTTAAGATTAAAGAAAAATCATAACTGAAATATAGAGGTTTTTCACGGCAGCCATCTTTGTGGTCAAAATAATAACGTGTTTCCCTCAAGGGAAATGAAATATTTTGTCATTCAAAAGTATTCCATAATTATTGCCCACAAACATGGCTGCCATGAAAAACCTCTATTATTAAAAATAGAAAATTCAAACTGTAAAAGGGATTAATTACAAGTTATACATTTAGTGTTTATTTAGTAGACCAGTAATTTATATACTACGCATGCGCTTTCATTCATGTGACTTTGAGACACAGAATCGACATTGTAAGGTGCTATCCCGAGGACTTTAGTCACATGGTACACGGGTGACACAACATGGTAGGCATTACGTCACGTCGTCGTCTTTGTTTTACGAGAGGTGTACTTATCACGTGACATATCCAAGGCGTTACTGCAGATATTTTGATGGATGGATAAGAATAAGGGTAGGTATGCCATGTAATCTAAAAACGAGATCTGAATAACAACAATAGCAGCATTGACGTCATTGAATATAATCACATTTTGAAAAATCATTCTGTTAGTTCGTACTTTATATTTGACAACTTCCCGAAAGCTGATGCAAATAGGACTCAAACTACCAAACCCCAACCCCTTAAAAACTCCTGAACCCATCCTACTATTAACCCACTAAGAAATAGTTATTATAACATCGCCGATTTATAAGGCGCGCACTGATTGGCAGGCTACCTATGAAAAATTAATGGTGGTTCAAGGCAATACGCCATATGCACTAACGGGTCACGTGACCACTACCCCCTTAAATCAAGCTCCACTGTCAAAATGAACTCCAGAAATGGAAAGTGCATCTCAATATTAGTAAGAAGGCGAAGTTTCACCTCAAAATATTTGACACATGAAAAATGGCACGAATTATAAAATTTGATGTTTTCTAAGAGCTGAAACTTCACCTTCTCACTAATATCGAGACGTTCTTTCCATTTCTGGAGTTCATTTTGACACTGGAGCTTGATTTAAGGGGGGTAGCGGTCACGTGACATGTTAGTGCATAAGGCCTCTTGCGTACGCTTGCCCACGCTGATGTCAAAACCGTTTCAAGTTCTTTGATGCCTCTAGAGCACAAAACTGTATTTCAGGATAAAAATATTGATTAAAAAAAAAAAAAAAAAAAAACACATTGTAGATCATCCTTCTTTTGAAAATTTGACGAATTCATCCGTGACTAATTAAGAATGTTTTTGCACTATGATATTTAGTGAGCAGTTAAGGCTTACCTGGCCTCTTTCACATGATTGGGTAATGTGCTTTATCACGTGATCTTCTTGGTTTTGGTTCAGTCCTCCTGCTTTCAGTTCGATGCGCAAGTCATCGGGGGAAATGAACGATAAAGATCGATTACCCGCTACGTAAAACATGTCCTGAAAATCAAACAATATGAAATTAGTGGATTCTGAGAAAATGTATGTGAAAGAAAAGGCCAAATCCACTTGGACGCATGTTTTCATATTTGAGACAACGTTTCAGTCATATGAAATCAGTTCCAATAATACTATCCCATTTCATCACTCAACAGCAAGGCCTTGACTCAAAATATAAAATTTCGAGATTGAGAAAAAATCTATTGAGGATTTTCCGAGACAGGCCCCAAAAACTGTTTATCGGGATTTCCCCATAACATTAGCATACTAATGACGATTGCCATGCCACACCCACCATTTTAAACTTGAATTATTTGGTCAACACATGTGTAAAAATCGTTTGACTGGAAAACTAGAGAAAGCGGGTTTTTGAGCGCTCTGAATATTGCCGGTCGAAGCTTAAGAAAACTGTCATGGAGTTACCTTAAAGGGATGAAAATTCAAATTTAAACTGTTCGTTAACAGGGAATAATAAATATAAACTACAATGATTTCATTTAACAAGCATTTAGATCGAATTTTTTTAGGAATCACGTAATATTTCTTGTAGTCTAAATGTCTTCTTTCGGTGGACAACGTTAATAACATTGACTGATATTCCCCTTACCTTATACATATCTAGTTTCCATTCAGTTTCAGTTAGATCAAGACCTTCAACTAGCTCCTTTACAAAGGGACTGAAATAAATCGTCAAAGACAAAATATAATTACTTTAAATGATAACTAACAGCCACTTTTTCTACCATATAATTTTTATACCAAGACTCTCAGTTAGCTGAGAGTTGCGGGAGTGGTACAGCTATTTCAAAAAAAGTTGAAGGGGCGAACGGCGACTAGAAAGATAAAATCACCAAGTAAAATGAAAGCTTTTCAAATTAAGTAAAATTCACAAGATGAAGGATGAACATCTTCGCTGAATGGTGCAGCCATTGTTTAGTTATAAATATGCGTGAAGAAATTCTCATTGGAATGGGAATGGTTATAAACATTCATGGTTCCGACTCAAACAATAGCCAACCAATCACTGTAGCATTGGTTTTCCCAGTGGAATACATCTTTTCCCACAAACAACATCATAAACTGCCTGTTTTCACTAAGGTTTCTTTCACTTCTTGAATTTGATTCTTATATTTCTATAGAATGTGAAAACTCCCAACAAAATGCACGAATCTGTTTGTGATCAGAATCTCAGATGTGCAGCTTTCTAGCAGACTTCATTTGGCTTGTGGGAGGCAGTAACAGTTACTATGTAGTTTCGGAACCATGAACAACTGAGATCGAGATACAAATTTTCAGTTGTGTTGCTGACTACATGGATTAAAGGGTTGATGGAAAGAGCGACTAAGAACTTCGTATGGTGCATATATGCGCAACCAGGCGCATATAAGGCCCGAATACAGGGTGCAAGTTTTGCACGCAGGTTTGTTCGCAACAGTGTTTTAGAGGGATGTCACGTGTTGCCCCTTTTCCTGCAATAAAACATTTCTTCATGAAAAACGAGATAAATAATTAAGTATTCCGAAAAGAGGAGCACCAGTTCAAAAAGTTGCATTCCATTGGCTACTAACATTATCCCACTGTTGAACGTTGCAGAAGCAGACACATTACACAGTGAAATTCTTTGCGCACAATGAAGTAGGTCTAGCTTCTACGTTTTCAAAATACATTTCAAGGCGACGTTGCACACAAGCGTTGCAGAGGCAATCACATGGTGCAACTTTGCAGTTGCACCGCGTGTCTAAGTTTACGTAAATCATGTATTTAAGCACGATCATGAATGCTCCCCCAACCCACTCTTGAACACTTCAAAACAACACTACTTACTCCAAAGTTGTCACCCTTTCACACAATGCAGTAATAACAGCAAACATCTTGAAGGACACTCGTGAGAATGTATCGATTTCAAGCACCTGTGTATGGCAAAGAAATCATTGTAAGTAAAAGAAGAATTATATATTAATTTTAAACAGAAATAAACTGAGGGAAAAGCACACTCTGACTGAAACAAAAACGGAACAAACGAAAAACCAAACCAAAACAAAAAATTGGGCACCTATCACACACTGAAAAGAAGACCTTTTCCTCAAAAGGTTACCTTCCTTGAGTGAACACGAAAATATACACTTATTTCAAACGTTGCAATTGATGTATTTACCGTGGGAGGTTGGATGTACAAGGAATATGCAATACCAAAGCTTTGGACAAAGTGCGCGTGCTATTGTAACTATTGGTAACTATTATGCTTGCAGAATAAATTAATTACGAGTTTAATTTACCAGTTTATTTTTTTCCGGTCCAGAATCCTAGTGAATCGCGCGCGCTGATTGGTCTTTAGCCGGTCCGGATTTTTTCTCAGTACGGACCGGCTCATCCGGACCGCTCACAGTTACATGGGCTTAGAAGGGATTCCGAACCGGGAAAAAATAAAAAGGTTATTAAACGGCTTAGGCCGGCCCGTATTGAGAAAATATTTGCCCTCGGTCTTGAAAACCTCGGGCAAATATTTTCTCAATACGGACCTCCCCGCCGCTTAATAACATATACACCTATTTCAAAAATCGTTGTCGCAGCCGAAGCAACAGTTAACACTCCAAGACTGCAAAGGATTTCGGTAATTCTTCTCATAAATCATGTTTATAGTACTAGTATTTTCCAAAATATTCGGGTTAACACCTAAGCTACCACTGCGGCTTGCCAGAAATATATATCGCAAACGCATGCAACCAAAATATGCTCTAGATGAATTAATTTTGAGAAAAATTACCGAAATCCTTTGCAGTCTTGGAGTGTTGACTGTTACCTTCAGCTGCGACAACGATTTTTGAAATAGGTGTATATCTTTTGCGGTCTTGGTTTGTTGCCGTCGCTTGTGGTCGCGACAACGCTTTTTGAAATAAGTGTATAAGGTTTCAATTCGAGGTTATAGTCAAACTAAGAAAACCATGAGCACCTAAACTATGTTTCGAATGCTAAGCATCGTGTTCTGACCAATCACATGCGGGAATTAATCAGAAATGAATTTTCTCAGTTTGACTGTAAAAATAGACAAATGTATTGACCTCTTTCATAATGGCAGCAGCTCATTAGCATTATGTTTTGTTTTACAAAAATTTGGTCTTCCATTCGAGAGATGTTTATCCAAGTAAAACTGGAAAGGTTGAGGAAAAAAGTTTAAATCCTAAAGGACTTACAAGAATTTTTTTAGTTGTGAGAAAATATGAAAACGAGGCAAGAAAGGCCTGATCTCTCAAATTTCCTATTATGAAAAAGGTCTATATATTCTAGTTTCATATCCTACTACGACTTAAAACACATAGGGTATGCGCACAACCATTACGTCACCGAAACTGGTGTTCTCATAAAGTGACATGTTATATAGTCACAAATTCACATTAATTGGAAGAACACACAAAACCAGAGCTTGAAATCTGTTATAAAAAATTCCCCTTTTGTATTACATTACACAGGGATCCCGCGGAAACGACAACATAAGTTTGATATAATCTGCAAAAAGAGATTCCTCTTGCATTAACAAAAAATCTCCCTTCTCTTGACCTCGATCAATCGATCTAATCTCCCTTACAGCTCATTTAATACTATACATTTTATAAAATGAAATTAATATGATTCTCAATCTAGCTGCTCAACTTTATGAGTAACTACATGGTTGCTTAGCAACCATAAAAATCGCAGAAACAACGGCGCTTAGCTACTTACTCAAACATCACTCAGAAAATTTATTCGCTAAAATAAAATTTTAAGATATTTTTTTATAAAATCATTTATTTATAATCTTTACGCTAGCTAGGGATTTTAATTTTCAAATCTATAAAGAGGAACTTTAATCACAATTTTGAAACCTTGTTTGACTAGTAATAAATTTGAGTATGAATATTAACGTTAGCTGCGTTATCTTAGCTACTTACTCAAACATCACTCAGAATTATGCTAAAAAAGCTATCCTGACTGTCAATCTCAAGTCGAAACAAGCTCTCAGTTCAGTATAAACAAACACGCCGTAATGATTATTCAAAGTAAATTTTCGCTTAAGGCTTTTTTTACCCTTAAGTATAGTTTTTAATGGTATATTTAATAACCGCACTTGATGTCGGATGTAGTTAATGAAAGCCAATTTTAGTTAGACGAGATTTGGATTCCAAATTCTCTAAGCAAAAAGATTTGAATTTTATAATTGTTTACAACATGTAGAGTGATAACTTATATGAATAAAAAACAGACCCGTGGCTTATTATTAAAGGAGACAGCAGACCACAAATTAGACAAGTGTGCATTTAAAGGCAATTTTTGATAATTCATTGAAAATAATTCATTGAAAATTACTATTTGTGCCTGTGATGCTCCTTTGAGTACGAGTGTTTGAAATCGGATATCGGAAGTAAATGTTATAATTTCCAACTTTCTGTTTATTTAGGCTAAAATTGGATGAATGATTAACAGAGAGGTGTAAGGACAAATACTGGTAACCAACAATTTCAATAAGATTCATGCAGGAGTCTTCCAGTGCAGTGTTGTGGGTCTTGCAGTCCGTGTCTTGTTGCCTGGCTACTTGACTCAACTTCTAGCAATAACGATAGCTGCTTTCCATTAAGAATCAATGAATTCATGAATCAATCCCTAACTGTCAAGAAACAAACTAACTTCTGCATAACTAGTTCAAGAACACATCAATCAAGACAATAAAAAGAAACTGTCTTCTCAAGCACAAATTCTATATATTATCTTCTCGATGAATGGCACAAACAATTCAAGTTCCTCAATGGCTGGAAAGAGTTCCCAAAAACTCACTCCCCACCACGCTAAAACAGCCGCAAGTTCTTGGGATAATTATAAAAGACAAAATGGCTGCGTTAAGGTTACAGATCCTTATTACGGTAAGCGAAAGCAATCGAATACACTGCGACGAATTCAAAGGAAAATCCAGTTGCTGGAAAGTAGGATGAGCCCAGATGAGAAAGCAAAGTGTGTCAGTGAACAGGAACAGGATAAGAAAGCAGTAAGGTTAGAAACTCCATCTAATAATGGTAGGGAATCAAAACAAAATGTAACTTTTACTGGAGGATTAGAGAAAACAAATCTCATACAAAAAGCACCAATTATAAAGATTTCTGATTCAAATGATGAGCCTCCAGAAACACAAAGTGAAGACATCGATACATGGATGACCAAAGATGAACTTTTGGAAATATTTTTCCGTTCTTTATGATTATGGAGATGAGGACGTGTAAAGAACAAATACAGCTGAGATCTGCAGGAGATAAAACTTGAATTCACTTAAGATGTTTCTGTTTGAGATGAAGCTTACGGAGACTTATTTTGGAAATTGCTTCTAAAGACAGGCTCACTAATGGATTACTCTGGGTCTGTGAGGTCATACCGCAATTGAAATCTTTTAGAAGAAGTTGCTACAAGGGAAACGACTCCGAGAAACATACAGTACATCAAGTACATAATATGGCGACATTAGCTCCTAAATGTGAAAATAAAATAAAATCTACTTCCATAATGGAAAATGTGATATTTCAAAATAAAAGGAAATTTAGTGGATAAACCTTGTATAAGATAACTATCCTTTTTTCCATGCAATTTTCCAAACCGAAATGTTTTAATACAGATATTGCCAAAGAATAAACGCTAATAGCTAATGGAGGCCTCAGTCTCTTTGCCATCACACTATTACTACTACATTATAGTAATATTGCTATTTTATTCTGTACTGTATTTTTCTAGTCGGTATTCTACTTAGCAGGTTTCAAATACATACGAGTACATTTTTGTCCCCAAAGTGTATTTCGTAGTGATGGGTCAGTCATATCGGCCATATTTCAGTGAATCATCTATGGGAAAAGCCGCACAGTTTTTTCCGCTGGGAGCATCATTGCATTTTTCCTTTATTTCATGAAGACAACCGCTGCGAAACCCACTATTGATCAAAGTAAACATTAATTATTTCCTAAGACGTTCTGTATTCAGATGTCGCTCAAAGCGATGTCAAGCTACTTTAGAAATGTTTTACTAGATCATTAAACAAAAGGATTACATGACAGCGATGTCTTAGAGAAAGAAAAACACCGAAATTCAATTTATTTCCAGTGCATCGGATTAGAATATCAGATGAAAATACGTCAATTTTCACGCCAACAGATTCTATAAATATAGATATTTAGACCCGTTAATGGCGACTGTCATATAGATTGAAATAGATTTTATCAAACCACCAACCTTTGTCAATATATATTCTAAAAAATGAAACAAGTAATTATTAGATATATTGTATTGGAATAAAAAGTTATCAGTAGTAGTTGGAAACATTTTTGAAGGTTTGACTGGTCAGTGACGCAGGTGTTTTAAGTTTGTTGTTCATTTCTTTCCTGTATGAATCTACCAAACTGTCACCGGCCCTAGATGGCCACAAGGAGCGCAGGTTCGGCATTTTGTTCTGGTTCGAAACTTTCTGAGGCGGCTAAGAGGATCGATTTGTTGGGGATGGAGGGGTGGACGCAGTGTGCGTGTGATTGTGAAATTGTGTTAGTCAAGTTTTTCATTTTACACCGTTGGTGATTTTAGTTGCATCCCTTTAGGAAATATTAGGGACCGTAAGCAGCCAAGACGCGTCACGCGTACGTTTTTGTTCATGCGCCCGCCGTCGTCGTTGAGGTTCCTGTTCTCGACAGAACGTCAGTTCAAGATGTTTCACGTTCTACAAACTTTAAGATGACGGCGCGCGCATTAAAGAACGTCCGCGTGATGCCCGCGTCTTCCATTTTCTAGACTCTGCTTAAGGTCCCTATTTCTACACAAGAGCGAACAAAGGACCAATAAAGAAATTATAAAGGAAAACTGAATCACGTCTTTTTAAAAAGGCTCTACTAGTTTTTTGTTTCTTTGTTTCTTTGTTGTTGTTGTTGTTGTTGTTGTTTTATTATTTTTTTACTAGATTTCAGGAATTGATTTTCAACCTGGAAGGAAGGAAAGGCGGATCGAAATCGTTTGGTACGGATTTGCCAACATGGCGATTATAACGTCAGGGACGTCACATGAAAAATAAGAATTCTCTTAAAAACGGATTAAGTAGTAAAGCTAGCATTCTCTCAAAGAAATCCCAAGAAACTCAAAAAGTATACACCTACCTGAAGAACGTAATTCAATTGTTGTCTGGACATTCCTTGAATAGTCGGTATCCCCTCTAATGCAAGCAGCATTTGTTCAAAGTTGATGATCCCTCGTTCTTCCTCGTCCTCTAAAGCAAATGCTCGCCCGTAAACCTCGATCTTGGATCTATCAACCAGACGATACTGAGCCAGGTAATCGATTGTGGAGTCTGAGAATTTTGAATGTGACATGAGAAAATCAGCTCCCACAATGTCGGAATGACTGCCTTGTGTAACAGTAACTTTCTAGTTGTCTTAACTACGGTGTAATCATCGCGAACTCAACACACTCTATTTTCCCCTTTTTTCTGTTCTCTCGTAATTTTCTCATTCTGCCCACCCATTCTGCCGTCTCGAACTTTAGATCTTTCTTACTTAATTGGTTTGTTTAAACGAGATTTGCTTTTCCCTCCTTAAGGGCTTGTCATTACTTCATAAATGATTCATTAGGCTGACCACTTGGTCATTCCCTAAGAGAATGCTAGATAGATTGACGATAATTATTATGTTGCAGTTCTGTGTCAATAGACGTTACGGCTTGTTTATGAGAGGGACAGAACCGTCCACAACAATAAAAATTTGAACAAAATTCGATCTACCAAGAAAATTTTACTCTCACAACCATGATCCTTCAGTAGCGTTTAAACAATAGATTTTTTGATATGACGTCATTATGAAACAGGACAATTGCGTCAAAAAGCCAAGAACCGGAATCTATGTCGAAAATCTGTTGTTATGAAGAAAATTTTGAGGCAACTGACCTCGTCGAACCTTGATATCAGCTTCTGCTATAACGTTCTGCAGTGCATCTCTGTGGAACGCAGATTAAAAGAACAAAAAAGCATTTTTTAGTTGTTGAAAATTATTTCAGATGCGAGGCAAAAAGCGACTCATAAAATGTGAGCATAATAATTTTTGCGTGTGCCTACCCAAGATATAAATAGAGAATAATACATGGGCGCGCGGAGATATGGAATTTATCTTCGAGTGTTCAATTTGATATCTCACGAGTG
>JAADYU020022232.1:0-10511 GCA_011763375.2 Heteractis magnifica
CAGTAAATATATATATATATATATATATATATATATATTTCTTATCATCTCTCTCTATGTATATATATTTAAGCAATAGAAGACAGTTTTCTATGACTCTACTGGTGAAATAGAGCACGCGTGATGTTGGGAGAAACACGAGAAAAGTTTGAAAATCACGAGCCGTAGGCGTGAGTACAAAAAAGATCAAAATAACATTTCTACGTATGTTAATATGTTACAATATTTGATTTCACAATAGATACAATCGGCCATAGATCAAAGGATAAGTAACTAAGGTCGATATAATTTTATATTCGCTCACTTTGGCGATTTGTGATGACGTGATTGATATACGTGGTGGGAAATAGGATTTAGTATATTTTGTACCTTTTGTCAAAATATTTTCTATTAAGGATAATGGACCCTGTGATGTCTTTTTTAGTCTTCCATTAGGAATGTTATCATGGAGCGCAAGGAAGTGAGGGGGAAAAATGATTGAATGAAAAGGAATGAAGAGTAAGTTTATTAGGCTTGGCTATCCTGTCCTGTATAGCAATTTAAAGACTTAAGAGGTTAAGCAAGAATTCAAAGACTACACATTTTTCTTTCTTTCTTTCTTTCGTTTTTGTTTAATCCTTCCTTTTTTTCTTTCTTTCTTTCTTTTTGACTGCAGTCTTATTCTTTAGCCACCGTGACGTGAGTAAAAACTAAATCCTATTGCTAGCAGGTATTCTATTTCCAACAAGAGAAACTTTGGTAGTAAACATGAGCTACGACAAAAATAAAAAATTGTATCCAAAAGTCTTTCAGTTGTTTTCGTTATTACTGAAGTTACTGTTATTGTTACTGCAATCGCTACTGCAGTTTGTTTTTCATGATTAGTGAGTAAAAATACTTGTTTTCGAAGCACTATGAGATACTGAATGCTAATATGACTGTTCTATCATTAAGCTTTATGAAATGGAACCACATTAGTTCCACAGCCAATAAATAGAACCAAGATTGTATGGATATTTCAGACAAGTGCCAATGGCTAGTGGCTTCTGAGGTAATGCACCTATAAATATTGTACAAACTTGTATACGAGTTTCTGTATGAATCATCAGTAATAAATCTAAAAAAAATCTGACCAAAGGTCGTCATAAAATGATGCGTATTGGGCCTCTGAACTGTGGCGTAGCGAGAACCCAGGAAAAGGAAAAATTTGGGGGGGGCGCCCATAGTAAAAAGCTGAAAAATATTGAATTGTTAATATTTTTTCTTTAATACATTTTAACAAAATTACCCAATTTTTTGGGGGGGCGGCCCCCACCCCCCCACCCCCCTCGCTACGCCCCTGCCTCTGAACTGAGAAATTCATTTCCAAGAGAATGGTATAACAAACTGGATGGTGGCGGCCATGTTGGAGGATGCACCAATGGAAATTGATTGTTAAGTCCATCCATCATGACAGCTATGATGTCACATGTAAGCCATGAACTTGTTCGTCTGATGTGGCGCGGCTCAATGTAAAACTAGACAGATATAAAAACATTTATGGATGAAACCCAAAACAAGGAACGACAACCAAAACTTTAAAGAGGACGATTTCTAGATAAAATTGCCATGTCGCGCATTAGATCATATATGTATGAATTTTGCGCTATATAAGCATAAAAGTTATTATTATTTTCATTTTCAAGTTCTTTTTGAAAGTATAATTGTAAATTATATCTTACGTGTTGTAGCTTCGCTTTGCAAAGATAACAAGGGAAATTGGTTTTGACTGTCTGTAGTTCGTACAATAATATTTGATGTAGTAAATTAAAAATTCACAGTAAGACAGCGCACTTTGGATTTTATTTTTATTTACTTATCCGTGCATGGATGCATGTACTGTACTCTATCTACTCATCTATCTTTTCTCTTTCATTATCATATTTTTTCTTTCATTCATTTTTTTCTGTTTATTTCTTCCATTCGTTCTGCAATTCCTTTCAATTTATTTGTTTATTGTTTCTTTATTTTATTTCTCTTTCACTATTCAATCTCTTTCTCTCTTATTTCTACTTTGCTGTTATGCTTTTCTTTCTTTCTTTCTTTTTTTTATTTCACTTTCATTTGCTTTTTCTCTTTTCTATTTCAGTAAGAAAACCGTGAACAACTAAAATATGTCTGGAATGTTAAGCATCGTGCACCAATCACATGCGAGAATTAATTAGAAATGAATTTATTCTCGCATGTGATTGGTCAGAACATGATACTTAACATTCCAGACATATTTTAGGTGTTCACGGTTTTCTTACTTTGACTGTTATAGTTTAGCTTATTCTAATTACTTTTTATACTGAGTAATAAAACGAAAAATAATTTAAAACTAAAAATATATATTCTTATAATATAGTTAATTCGAATGAATTGAATTTAGCAAAGTTTTTTCAGCTTTCGAGAATAGCTGTACGAGTATAAAATACTGTACCTTTAAAAAGCTTCTAGCATATATTTCTTCCCCATTTTCTGCATGTGCCTCAAAGCAATGATTACATCTCATAAGAAAAACGTGAATTGAATTCTCAAAATTTCAAAAAAATAAAACAAAACTTAATGTTTTCCTGAGGTCTTTACTTGGTGTTAGACAACTCGGGAAGAGAGACTCTGCGTTCGGCTAATTTCTTGCCATTTGGTTCTTCACCTTCTTTTGGTCTTTCGACGTAACTCGCTCTATTCAGAAGATGTGTGCTCGCATCTGGAGGTGCAAGTTTGCCACGTTCCTTAATTTGTGGAAAAGGCACTTGCGCTGGTTTTGGCGGGAAATACGTTCGACTTCCGGTATCTTGTAAGGCTTCATCGTCGTCTGTCGTTACGATTATGGAAGGCAGACCTAACTTAGTGTTTTCGTGCCTGCTTTGATGATACCCTGAAGTACATGTCAATTGTGATGACGCTTGTTTTATGGCACGTTGATTGATGAATAATGGCGGAAGAATGGAATCCTTTTCTACACCAACAAAACTACTTTTTCTCGATTTTCTTTTTTGAGTGGAATTTCTTCGCATAGCCCCAGCGTTTTGTTAATGTTCTAAAACTATAGTACGCCAGTTATATTGGCTTGTCTTGAGGGAATTACTGAATGAACAATATCAAGTTATATAATTGTTACTTTTCCATTATTCCTATGTGTTATTTTTTTCTGTTTTTCTCGGCTGTGGGTCATTCATTATTCATTCGGTATCTCTAAGTTTTTTCTAGACTAAGCCTATCTTCAAATAGTAAATAGTAAATTTCTTTAAGAAAACACCAGAATCCTCATTTCTGTTTCATATGCTATTTTTCCAGAGTATTTGCTTTACAAGATAAAGAGAGGATATTACATGGGCGCGCGGAGATACGGATTTTATCTTCGAGTGTTGAAAATATCTCTCACGAGTGAGCGCAGCGAATTAACGAATGAGAGATTTTCAACAGAATATAAAATTCGTATCTCCAAGCACCTATGCAATATTCTGTTTATTATATAATTATTGATGAAAGATGTTACCATAGTGATGGTATTTTCACATGTGAAATAACATGTTATTTTCACATGTGAAAATATCAGTTTTTCGCAATGAAGAAAAATAGTTATTTCATCGACGATTATATAATAAACCTTTTTTCTATGCACATTGAAAAGTTTCTAAACAGGTGTACGAGTTTTAAAATAAGGACGAAATCCATACTCTCAGAAAAAGTGTTGAAAAACCTTGATTTGCATACCTCTAACTAAACCTTAGATTACAATCAAGATGATTGACGATGATTGACTGGTATTTGATTGAAAATTATATCAAAAATCGAAGATATTGATATTGCCCTATTTCATTATCACATCAAAACAATCTATTGTTTAAACGCTAAGGATCATGGTCGTGGGAGGAGGACAAAAAAAGTAACAACACATGATAAAGACGATTTTGTGGACTGTATAAAAGGGGTAACAGCCACCAATTAAAATTTCGACATTCCAAATACAGTAATGACTGAGACAATCCATTGTAAGACCTTAAGATCCTTCTGTAAAGATCCGAAAGTTTGTTTTTGGTTGTTGTCTTTGCAACATCGAGTAGTCGAAATGAATCAATTCAAAATGGCGGCAATTTTTTACGGGGGGAGGGGTGGGTGTAGCCTACAGTCCCCACTAGCTCCGTAGTCCTTTTGTACTATATATTAAACATTATAGGCAGATATTGCGCGCAGTTATCAACCAGTATCATTAACAGTTATCAGATATTGCGTGCAGTTATCAACCAGTATCATTAACAGTGCTTATATCAGCTGAAATGTGGTATTATCCTCTCTCTGTTAAAGATAGCCACGGGAGCGTCACCGTAATGAAAAAGCTGTCGGCTCGATAAAGTTTTTAAAGTTTTGGACGCACGAGCGTGAGGTTGTGCACAAACATGTGCAGAACAGGAATTTGTAGAATTTTTATTTTTATTTAGTCTCAAAAAGATAGGTCGCACGCGTTAACTGATTTTATAAGATAACTACGATATAACACGTGCTCTGATTGGCTAATATACCGTGTGATATAAAAGCATGGAAACATAGTTTCCATGGAAGCATATTATTTTATTCTATAAAAGCTTTATAAAACGCTTTTTTCATGTTCTATGCTGTTATATCAACACTTGGGGGTGTTGGAAAAACACTCGAAAGCTTTACTGAATAAAAACTAAAACTAAAACTTTTCTCGTGTTTTCCCAACATCCTGCGTGTTGATATAACAGCATGCATAGAACATGGAAAAGCGTTTTATAAGGCTTAATTAAATAACTCAAAAACTAAACAGTAAGATATCTTTATAATTCTATATTTTTTGTTCATTATATAAAGGTTAAATAATTGCCAGAATATTTAGAAATTCAGTACTGTGGATTTCTTTATTCGTCAAATTCAAGATTTCGCATGATTTTAACTCTGTATAAAGGACCGAAATTTTTAGTATTGTGTCACACGACAGGTAAGGCAATAGGCCACTTCCGAGTTCTCAAAAATGATGCATGAAGGCGAGGCTTCGTGCGAAATCACACTTTGTGGCGTGAAACGACTATCAACCAACATGGGAGGCTGTGTCTTTTGTTCTTTTATTCTCTAGGGAATGATTGCAAACCACCTATAGAGTAAAAACGTTATTAACAGCCCTAATTAAAAAAAAAAAAAAGATAAATATAAAACAGGTAAGGTGACGGATTTTCATTATGAAACGTTTTTACAAATTTCACCTTGGAAAACTTGAGTTATTAATTTTTTTAATGAAAACAATGGCCTTCAGTAGCTGACGAGGTGTTACCATGGTAACCTTATACGTGATAAGCTCCAAAAAAATTGAATCCTAAATTCATGAACTTTGATATGTTTGCCCTATTGGATATCAATGTGTGAGCCTAAATTAACCATTGATAACTATGCCCTGTTGATTGGAAGTACCGAAAACTCTAGGGAACCACCTTAAAAAGTATATAGTAAAATAGACAATGATATGCCTATTTTACCACTTCAACTGAGTCCATCATACCCGAACAACATTACTCGGTCGAACGGTAAGTTCTGCCCTACACCTTTGTACAGTTCAGACTGATTCCAATCTTTCATAGAACTTTGAGCATCTCTTTTGAACAATCTTCACTGAATTCTCCAGGCAATATTGACGAGGCCCAAGGCCCAAAAATAAGAATAAATGATGATGCCCACGTACAAAGAAATCTAAGAAATCTAAGAAATAAACACCTGCGAATCACACTGACTACAAGAATTTCTAAAATTGACTCAGAACTTTTACAAAACGACTTAGTCATCACCGAGTGACGCCAGGCAAGTGGGAAACTGATGTTCAAAATGACATTAGCTGCTGCCATTTTTAAGGAACTATGTAGTACTTCGATATATTTACTCCTAAAAGATAGCTTACGCTAATGCTAATCGTTGTAAAAAAAACTTCATACACTAAAGACTACTGATATTTGCCGCAATTCAAATGAACTAGAGTTAAATAAGGCGTGTATACCAGTACTAGAAAGAGCGCCTTTACTTTACCAACCTTACAAAGATTCGTTATGTCAGGTGTTATATCGGGCCGAGAAAACGTAAGTTGAAAATTGATAAATTTACAGACGTTTGTAAGACTGGGGTATATGCCATACGTGCTTCTAGTGCCTGAATAAGTTTTCCACTCAACTCAATTTTAACTCATTCGAAATTGCGGCCGCCAGTTTGGAAAAGGATTGATTGTGTTTATAAAAGCGCTGTTGTCAAATGATGTGTGGCAATGGTGGCGTTCGCTGTTACTCCGTTGCCTCTCACCGCTGTGAGTCTAACGGGTCGGGTTCCTGGTTCGTGCCCTGCGGATGCCACATGTGAGTAGAGTTTGTTAGATGTTCTTTCCCTTGCTACGAGGGTTTTTCTCCGAGTTCTCCGGTTCTCTTCCCTCCGTAAAAATTAACATGTTAGTTGAGTGTTGTGTGCTTTAAATATTGAATGCAGTGGAAGAGGGAGTTGTGGTGATACTACCGGGGAGTTGTGGTGTTACTAGGGTTATTAACAGCAAATGAGAAATCTTCCCAACCCTTTGCTGTGCCAATATCTTTTCCAATTCTTTGGAGGCGCTGCCTTGGAGTTTCTTGCCTAGACAAATTCTATCCAAGAATTTGTTAGACAATTAACATGGCTTCAGGCAATAAATGACCAAATTCTTCCGCTGCTTCCGATATTTTCGTGTTTTATTTCATTGCTAAAGGAATCGTCTGCTGTTTTGTTCTCAAAGAATTCTAAGAAATCTTTGAGCAAGGAGTTTTATTGCTTCTTTTCCCTGAATTATTGTCTGCAAGGAAAATTTGTGAATTCCTTAAAATACTAAAAACTTGAGGATCGTTTGGCTGCTTTCGGTTGTAATCTTTATTCATCAAAACAACACAGAATGAAATTTCGTCATTACTAAATACTGAAATAAGTAGAATTATCTTTTAAACCAATCAGCGCGAACGGTGTATCTCTGTTATTTCATAATCTTGACAGAATTACTCTCAAGATGACAGTGGCTCACTTAATGACCATCATATTGTGTTGCCTGGCAACAGCGCTTGCTCAAGACACTTGTCCAGCGGTAAGCTACGCCGGGAGGTTTTCGCCAGACGACCACGTGAAAGACCACGCCCTTGTTGGTTACTCCTACAGAAACATCACAAACCAGAGAATGGAAAACTGCTTCCAAGCGTGTATAGGTGATTGCCGATGTGTCTCTTATCAAATAAATGGAAGCCAGTGTGAATTGATTGACGAGGACAGACACACAGCTCCTAACAGTTTCACTAATATGCGAGGTTACAAGTATTTTGAATTAAAACACGGGTTTTCGACATTCAAGGTGAGAATTTGATCCATTCGTTAAACGACTTTAAGACTGACTGATTGACTTTGTGTGTGGATAAGAGAGAATGAGTTAGTAAGTTAGAGGGTGGGTGAGTGAGAGGGTGGTGGGTTGGTGGGTGACAGACGAACTAAAGTGACTGACAGGGTGAGTGAGTGGGTGGTGGGTGAGTGAGTGATTGTCTGACTGGGTGGGTGTGTTAGTGGTGAGTGAGAGGGTGATAGGTTGGTGGGTGACGGACGGACTTAAGTGACTGACTGACTGGATGGGATGAGTGCGTGGTTGGTGCGTAACTGACCTACTGGATGGGTGCATGAGTGAGTGAGTTTATGAGTGAGTGACAGACTGCCTGAACTGTCTGACAGGGTGGGAGATATTGCGTGAGTGATTTAGTTCCCTTTTTATTGGTTTGCAGTGTCGTAGTAAAGTAAGTTGTCCTCCTAATGGCTGCCTCAACGGCTGCTGTCTCTCTAACCCCTGCTTGAATGGAGGAACATGCATCGAGCTCTGTGAAGATCCCAAGCGTAAGTTCAAATGTAACTGCATTGAGAAGACATTTGGACGAGTTTGCGAGGAATACATCGGTTCCTGTGCCGCCATGTCTCCCAGTCTTCCATCGGGATGGTACAAAATCTTCCGCCCACCAAACCATCTTATCAACGTCTATTGTGACTTCCATTCCGAACCTGACTTCGTGTGGACACTTATTGAATCATTCGCGTACGAAAACAAAACCAAATATTCACTAAAGTCGTTCGTGGCTCAAGATTTTCCTGAGAACGAAGACAGGCCTAACTGGCTTGATTACCGCCTGTCGATGGCCAACATGAAGTACATAAATGAAAATTCCTCCCACTGGCGAGTGACCTGCAAGTTTGATTCGGATGGCGTTACATCGGATACAGACTATCTTCGTACGTCACGAGAAGACTTCGATATTTTGAATGAGAAATACTTTAAGAAAAACTTGACGAATGCAAATCAATGTGTCCGATTTGAAGTCATAAGAGCAGTCAACAGTCAGTGTAAGAATTGCACAGGGAGGATTGGAAACTACTTAAGTTATCATCCCTTTTTGTATTGTTATCCCACGTCTGAGTCATCACTGCCTTGTGAGTTTGATTCTTTTTGTAAAAATTATAGCGTATTTCTGTTTGGGGCTTCTTATAAGTGGAGCTCGCTTGATCCTGTTACTCACGCTTGCGCGTCATTGCCAAACTCCACCACTAGCTGGTGGCTTGGTACCAAGTGGTTCCACTGACGGTTTGTAGAGAACTCATGGTAATACTGGGGGCTTTAAGCATCTGGAACGTAGGCGTCCAAGACGTTAGTCGGAGGTAATGATCTGTGCTTGCAGTGTAATGCGTATGTCTGAAAGCCACCGTCGTGAAACTAAAATCCTGTTCTGGGCGTGAATTTGCCGCCATTCACGGTGTCGAGAAAACTTTGTATACAAATACTCTTCATTTTGTCGTGAATGCAATGCGTTTACAGTTTGTTCCACAAACTGCAAAGGCTCCGTAAGTGAAGCCTTCATTTTAATCATATTTACTGTTTTACCAATGAAAACGACAAATCGGCTGATGAATCACGTTTCCATGAAAAACTTGCTTTTACTTGCTTTAGGGTTTAGGCGCCAAAAAGACGCGGCCGCGTGTGCCGTTCTCGTCCCAGGAATCCTCAGTCTAAATTCAACGTCATGGACGTCTGTGTAGTAGATGCTTAGGTCCCGATTAAATCACAAAGGTCACAACTACAATATTATACAGGAATGCATCATGATGATAAAGATTGGTCGTAGAAATGCGTTCTCGTTTTCAGAGCCCGCACTCCGTTTGGTCTCCGCCAAGAAACGAAGGTCAAATCCAGCTGCCACAGTTTTTTGATTGGCTAAAAAAGGTAGAGGTAAAGTGCGCACTTTACCCCCCACCCCTTCATCAGTGCTCCGTTTTACGGGTATTTAAAGCTAAGGCTACACGGATTAGAGAGAAGTCGAAACAAGTGTGTGAGGTCACTCGAATTATGGACCTCTCACTCTCGCGTCCTAAAGCTTGATTAAAACCTTTTTACTTGCTGGTTGAAACTTGCTTCTACAACAATAGTACAACAATGAAATCTACCTAGACGATCCAATTCACCCAAATCAAATCTCTTATAATCATTCTTGGTGGATGGCGGAGAACAAAAGGAACGTGAGCTCTTGGAACGAGAATGTAAAAAATGGTGAGTACACAACGATGAGTATAATGTAAGTGGTCATCAGAATGAAAATATTATGCGACATTGCGTATACTTTCGAGTGACATTAGGCGAAACCTAAACTCGTGAAGGTAAACTTGCTTTTGTAGATGTGGCTCGGTGGATCATAATGAAAGGACAGTAGCACAGCCACTGGTCTCTTATCGCTCTTCCTTCCAAACACAGTTACGCTTTCAGAATTGAAATTGTTCTTCTATGATCAACTGAAAAATAGAATGAAAAATGTTCTAAGAAAGAAAAAAAGAAAGAAAGAAAAAACTCTTAAGAAAAAGTGACCTAAGTATGTAGGTTTGTTATCCTAGTTATAGTCATTCACAGATCAGAGCAGTTTTCGTATGATTGTGGAAAAACTCACTTTCCAAACATGTCATGCTCTGATAAATGTTGTGTGAAAGCATTTTCATTGGATAAACAGTGATCTTGCGCAATGTGATTGGTTCAAAGGATGTCGTCAACTCCGTACTGTGCCGCGTGCTGTGTCGTTTCACAGTCATATCATACAAAAACTGCCTAAGACTCATTTATACACAACAAAGTTTTAAATGAGGGCATGTCTTCCACTTCTGTGTCAAACACAAATATTGGGACGGATTAAATGTTCGTCCAACCACACGTGACTCAGCTAGCATGTGGTGTTTTCGAATTACATCCAATCCACATCTACTTGACGAAACCCTTTACAATCTAAAGCAAAAACAAAAGTTCATACCAAAACATGAAAAAGCAAAGGTTGAGTTTAGAGCTTCGAAGGTAAAAAGAACCTTGGAATTATAGGTTAGCCAGTGGCAATGAAGGCCCTCATTGGCTGAATTGAATTCATTATACGTTACTTGTTGGTTGGGCTTAGTAAAATGCCATATATTCATAAAATATAATAGCACTCAAT
>JAADYU020022342.1:0-10509 GCA_011763375.2 Heteractis magnifica
TGACGGAAGCCAAAACGCCCGACGTCGCCCAGAAGTCTGGAGTCGGTAGGTCGCAGAATTATGAAAAGCGCTGTAACAAAATACAAACGTAATAACACTATGAAATAACATTTTCCCGATTCGAAATCCAAGAAAATCGTACACGCTGATTGGTTGTCAGCCCAGCGTGCGTCGAGACTGGAGCAGTTTGCCGAACCGTAAAAGGATGATTAGATTCTCAATACAAATTGTTTTCTTTCAAAAACTAGAATATTTTTCAAATACGTCAAATAAAGTATCACAAACTGGAGAAAAGGGTGACAGAAGCAACAACAAAACGAACCTACTTAATTTCGTCTCTCAACCAGCTTCAGCCCTAATGTTCGATAACAAACCAATCATACCCATATGGTTTTCTAAATACCAATGGTGTCTCACCTCGGATCCATCTTCTTTCTTAATATCAGGATCAATATTGACAGGAGTGGAAACTCCAGATGAAGATTTGCTTGATGGAAGCTGCTTGACAGGTGCATCAGTGGCTGTGCTATCCCAACCATTAATAGGGGCGAATTCTTCCACCTTCACAAACAAATTGGATACAACATTATATAATACATTCATAAGAAAAAGACATAATGATCAACTGAATGATCGCGTTATCAGAAAAGAAATAGATTCAGCTGAGTTGCCACCAATTAGAATATGATCGAAATTTAGTGCTGACGTGCGCGATTGGGTTGCGATAAATTCGCTGCTGCAACCGCCGCTTCGCGCGACAATGTTGCTAGTGTAAACGGGCCTTAACGGCATCAAAACAAGTGCTGATTTCTAAAAATTACATATGGTTTGAACAAGTACTATCAGACCTAAGAATGCATTTAAAGAATCGGCAATAACACCCTTAAAAATCTCTTTGAAATCGAGAGATTTGCGATGTTGTTTGTCGTACCTGCCATATTCCTTTGGGAAAACTGTGACGCCTGTCATGTCTAATTCCTTTGTTTTGGTAATTTTTTTAGTATATCAATGACGTAAAACTACTCAAAACAAAAGTTAACTAACCTTACGCTTAATCAAACTCATAATGCCTATTCTCGTCAATATTTGCTGGCGCTGTAAGCCTTCACGGGGTACACCATCTGTGAAAGTGTCTTTACCGTCATCTGGTTCACACACATGCCGTAAGAACATCGATGAATATGCGCTACAATAAGATGACACAAGGTTTGTTAGAGTATTTCCAGTAAATAACTGAGTTTGCTTCCTGGAAAAAACAACAACCAGGGAACCAAGTGAGTGAGTGGAACAGATTTCATTGACCTGAGAAAATTAACGGCACGACACACACATACCGTGCCGTGATTTAATTTAATTTAATTTAATTACAATTACAATTCTTAGGGCGCATCTCGCTAGCCTCAATGCGCTTACATAAAGTATAATAATAATTACAAATAATGAATTTACATGGTGTATCAACTATATAACTAAATAAATAAGATATATATAGGTGAGCTAATAAACTATTAATGCATATATATATATATACATAAATAACATAGTAAGATTTCATAATTTGCCAAAATTAACAATTAAACGATTTTTCTCAGGTCAATGAATGTTTTTAACTTTGCAACAGACTAAGATTAGATCGAAGAGCGACCAGAAAGCAAGAGGTCCATGGTTCAATCTTTTACGATCTTGCCGGTTTTTATTTGGCTTCCCTCTGCACCTTTCGGTTTAGGTAAGGAGTACCCTCGGTGCAGCATGTGTAAATCAAGGTTCAAGGTTTGATCCAGGTCATCAAGGATACACAAAAAGAGAATTCATTTCTGAGCGGAGGTATGGATTTCGTCTTTACGTTTAGACTAAAAAATATTGTGGCTGATAATACCATGAGACCAGTCTTACTTACTGTATTGCCTTTTCTCCTTTACCACGGAGGTCTCGAACAAACCTTAAAAAATAGAAATTCATATCTTGATTACTAAAACTTTTCATGAAATGAAAGGAAAAGGGACAGCGAAAGAAGAAGAAATAAAAAAGACATGCATAGAAACGAAAACGAAAATGGAGAAAAGTAGTTTATATACCACTGCGATTTGGTAAATTCCTTTTGTGGTGGAAGCCCGTATCGCATGACAGCATTGAGAAAAGCCTTGCGTTGACGTAAGCTGAACCCGTAAACCTAAAGAAAACAATGAAATATGAAATCATTCAATGTATTACATGGAGTGTGGTATTTATTCGAGTGCAATTTGCAAAGCTGAAATGACTGTTAAGAAATGCACAGTGGCATAGCTATAGATGAAGCTTTTTGTCTCATTAAAAAATCTTTCATAATTTAAACGTTGGACTTTCCGTATAAAACTCACAGAAACTGAACACTTGTTGCGTTACAAGCCACAGCAAATTAGATTCAATTTACGATAAACATAAGCATTACCTCCAGGTTGCCCTGAACTTTGGCAAGCATGGGTGGCATCACATCTTCTCTTGCTACTCTTGCTCTTCGGGGTCGCCCTAAGAAAAGAAAATGTTTAATAAAAATGAGCCATCAAAATGGTGTTTGGTTTGAGTGGTTTGACACCTGCAGATCATCAGGAGTGAGAATGATGAACCTTAGGGAGTTATAAAGAAGATTGGCATCGAGGTGCAAGCAAAGGATGGAAGATAAGCAAGCTACAACTGATCCAAGCCAATGGATTAACTCAAATGAGACAAACTAAAGCTCCAAGACACTTTAACTGTGAAATACCTTCGCTCCTTTGATTGAATTCTTCATCAGATTCATCTTCTTCTTCCATAGCACTAAGATCATCGCCCTCATAATCAGACATGTCTTTGGCCCAAACTGCTATGATCAAGAGAAACAACACCCATTAGAAACTCTATACTTATTTATCCCAACAACAGAAACGTTTCAAAGGATGTAAGCTAGGGCTTTCTTGTTTTAGGAGGCTTCGAGAGGAGGATATCAATTATTCTAAAGCTATATTGTGGGGGTCATTTAAAACTTGACTAAAACAAAAGTGGTAGAAACAACTTTTTTACCCACCAACAGAGGGAGGGGGGGCGGATAAGGTGACATTTTTAAGAAAGACCACTTGAATACGAGTGAATAATTCATTGGTAGTTCTTACAAACCTGAATCATCATTATCTTCAGTGACACCATCAACATAGTTAACCTGATAATTTGAAAGCAAAAAAATATTAATAAGCACTGTTGGTAAAGGGGTTGTGCAAAAGTTTCAAGTCACGTTTTTGAGATGAAAGTTAAAACTTTTACAGATATGTGTATATAATACATGAATATCTGGGATATATACTACCAATGTTTGCAACCTAATGCTAAGGTCACTGGCCCTGAAATCCCAGATCTTTATTTAGCATGCCTCAACCAGCAGACACTGCCATGGGAACCACAAAGAGGTGGCAGCCTACTTAGTAGTTAGAGGTTACATGCAAACACTTGACTTACAAAATCAGTCATTTTTACCTCTAGCATGCAATCCAAGGGGCTGCTCCTTATTTATCAGAGGGGTAAAGACAGGCGAGAAAATGGGGGTGCTATAGATGTCTGCACTGCAGAATTAGTGAATAGGAGACACCATCAAGTTTGATACTTCTGCACCCTGTATGTGAATTTTGCACCCTCCCCCTCCGTGATAAATAATGAACAGTTTGAGTCCTGAGTAAGTAACATCTGTAATTATTCATATTTCCCCAGAGGGGGATCGCAATCAAGATATGGGAGAGTTTGAACAAGTAAAAGCTACTGCTTTCTTTATGAGATCTCCTGAAGTTGGGGAGGGGATCCTTGCCCTCAGTAGAGGAAGCATGGTTATCTTTTTGAACTACACAGTAGTAAGTAATGACATTACTAACCTGTTTTCTAATTCTTTTTCCCTTGCCAAGATGGCGTGCTTCATCTTCTCTGTACTGCTCATAGTGATGGCGCAGCAGTTTTTCCCAATAATCCTGGTCAGCTTCCTCTGGTGCTTGCTACACAGAATAAGAACAATGCAAATCCCTTTTTAGAAATCTAAATTTCAAAGTCAACGTAAAAGAGTTTTCTTGATAGCAAGAAATGAAAACTTTTCTCATTAAATATTTTTCAAAAAATCTCAAAAAATATTTTTCTAAGGGATTTGGAGCAATTTTGGTATAAGTAGGAAATGTACTGACTTATGGCACAGGCAAGGTACAGGTTGAAGTAACACTGACACAGCTTCCCATATGGCCATACAATTACAAACTAGTTGTATTATTTCCCATTCATATGAAATCTGCTGTAGAGCAAGAGGTCCAATACTGTTTCTGATCAAGTGCTCAATACCTTAAGAACTTCAACATCATCCTCTTTTTGCTTGACAATATAGCTTGCAACCTGGATAAAAAAGAATATATTATCTGACAGTTAACAGATGACTAAAGAAACAAAATACTGGCCATAACAAGTTTGATTGGATTAGCAGTAATGTTGAATGTTGTGACTGGTTCAGCACATGTCATCAATCACCAATTCTGTATGACAATGGTGCTGCATGCCTTGCCCTTTCACAGTCATACAATAACAATTCTAAGTCTGACTGAGCCATACCTTGAATGATGCCAGATACTCATTAGCTAGCATAGACTCCTCAGTTTCATCTTCCTCATTTACAGCTTGGTCCCTGTCTAACAATCTGTCTATTGCTTTGTCATCATAGTGGAATACAACACTGTCTGCTGATCCTGAACACAAAGCAAAGTGAGAGTTACAGTCATACTCCTGGTTGACTAACAAAAGCTCTTTAGATGTAGCTTGAATTTGCCAGCTGATCAAATATTTCCAGTTCAGAAATAAATGACATATATGAAGTATTGCTATTCTATGAAGATGCTTGCAGGCCTTTTCAACACTTGTACAAAGTCTTCTTTATTAGAAAGCTCACCTCCTTCTTTGACATCATCATCTTTGAAGAGCTGTGATGTTCCAAATTTCAGGATGTCATCCAATTCAGTTTTGGACATGATGGTAGCTTTGTTGGAGCCCATTCCTGGACGGACTACAAGATGAGTCAACATCATCTTCTTCTTGGCAACCTAAGCACAAGCAAGCAGGTCACAATTTAGAAACTGTTTTTAATGAGAAGAAATCAATTGTTATTTTTGATGTCATGGAAATAAAATGTATATATGATTTATCAAAATTATTAAACAATAAGCATGTGTCCTTAACTGACACAAGCCAAGCAATCAGGATGCAGATACCTGGGTTATTCTTTCTTCAACTGAGGATCTTGTTACAAAGCGATAGATCATGACCTAATACACACATAATTATGATATAATCAGCACCATTTACTGATATGGGATTAATTATAATGTTTGAGGCATAATTCAAGAGACAGAAGTTTAACTCAAAATGAAAGTCATAGTTTGTGACTTGAATTACAAAATTTTTCTTTTCAAACATGTGACTGTACATGTTCAGGTTTAACTCCAAGAAATGTTATCCACAAAATTTAATTAATACCCCTACCCCATTTCCCCTTAAAGTCCCCCTAAGGATAAAACAATGAATCTGCAAAATTAAACTAAAGTTTTTGGCAGTAAATGATGTTTACCTTGTTGTTTTGTCCAATCCTGTGTGCACGACTGAAAGCCTAAAATATATCATAATATAAATAACCATGTTAATTTGGAATTACTTACAAACAGTTTTGGAAAAGTGCAGCAGGATTATCAAAAGTTGAATGAAATTTGGTAGACGTCCTCTGCAACAAATTTTGGGTGACTAATTTATGACTTCAACTGTCTTACTTGTATGTCATTATGAGGATTCCAGTCAGAGTCATAAATGATCACAGTGTCTGCAGTTGCCAAGTTGATTCCCAAGCCACCAGCACGAGTAGACAATAGGAAACAGAAGGCTTGAGAATTAGGAGCTAAAGAATGGAAAAAAAGCATTATTCACAGTACTAAACAAATAATATAAGTTATAAAATACTAGATCAATGGTGTGTTTGTATGTAGGAGACAATACATGATTACAACAACTTTGACTGAACATTTTTACTTTTCACCAAGCTTTTCAACATATTGTCCATCTTCAGGGCAATGATGGAATAAGAACAATGTAACTTGTCCAAGCTTGTCTAACTGAAAAAACCTAGTAGAATATTTGAGGATTGATTCTGCTGAAAACTACTCTTACCATTGAACCTGTCAATGGCTTCTTGTCTTGCTGATCCATTTACAGATCCATCAATCCTCTCGTACTTATAACCATGTCCTTCAAGGAAGTCCTCCAAGAGATCCAGCATGCGAGTCATCTGGGAAAAGATCAGTACTCTATGGTTCTGCTCACGTAACTTCTTCATCATGCTTAGGAGTAAGTTCAGTTTACCACTGGCTTGGGTAAGAGCATTTGCATCATAGCTTCCTGTTAAAGTCCTTGGAGCATCCTTTAATAAAATGATTTTTCTATGAGTATAATTATCTTTCCAATAGATGATAAGACAAATAATTGTATCCTTATAACTACAAGGTTTGGATAAATTTGGATGTCACTAGGTGCAGTTTCAGAACATACATATGTTATTAAACAGCTGGGAGGTCCGTATTGAGAAAATATTTTCCCAAGGTCTTGAAAACGGACCAAGACCACAGGCAGAGGTCCATTTTCAAGACCAAGGGCAAATATTTTCTCAATACGGACGAACCTAAGCCATTTAATAACGTTTTTATTTTTTTCCAGTTCAGAATCCCTTCTAATTATCTTGTTAGTGAGTGGTCCGGATAAGCCAGTCCATACTGAGAAAAAACTGGACTGGCTAACAACCAATCAGTGCGCATAATTCACTAGGATTTTGGACCGGGAAAAAATAACAGTTATTACATATCTAAGGGGAAGAGAGGTGAAGTGGGCTATTATATTCTGGTACAGTGATAGATATGATGTATGCAAAATTAAAAAATGGTCTCAGATAAAAGAAAAGCAGAAGGAAGCTGCTAGTGAAAAAGAGAGTTAGTAATGCATTTCTTACCAAGGCAGCAGCATGGAAAAGGTAAGGATGATTACAACACTTCTTCAGCTCCATCATGATATTGAGAAGAGATACTTGCTGAGCACCTTTTGTGTTGAGTGCTTCAAAGTTTCGGGTCAATATCCACTTATAATATTTTCTGGCAAGTTAAAAACATGAAAAACATAAAACATTTTGAATGTACTTAAGCCATGAGGGAGTTAACCGGTCATTATCATGAGCATAACCCTATCATCACTCAACCAAAGTCGACACAAGTCAATTGTCAAGTAGCTCTAAGTTAACAAAGTGTCCAAGATGGAATACAGCATAAAATCTGAAAAACTCTACAGTTAGAAACAGGCTAGCCTTATATTGAGTATTATACAATATTAGAAAGATTGTACTTACTTCTGTAGAGGACTCAGCTCAACTCTGACAATTAACTCATTCTTGGAGGGGATTCCCTTGAGTACATCAGTCTTCAATCGCCGCAACATGTGAGGACCAAGGATGTCATGCAGTTTCTTTATTTGATCTTCTTTAGCCACATTATCAAAATCAGCAAGAAAGATGTTCTTATTTCTGTAAAAAGAAATATTTTGAAGCATAAATCATGCATGTACTTTGAAATACTACAATCAGTGCTGTCATAATAATGAACTTTCCGACTGGAGGATGAAGGTGGAGGGGTTAATTAACATTATTACCACTCCATGAGGAAGGTATGGTTACTTCCAAAAACTCATAAATAATTAATGAGGAAAAATCACTACTGTGATTTGGATATGTGAACTTAATTAACATAAAATTTGGCCAAAGTTTGCTAATGATTTTCTCCTAGAATTATGCATGGTTTGAGAGGTTAGATCAAACACTTGAAAAAGTGTTTCATCCTCTATCCAAACAAACACCTTGAAGTGGGTTGAAAAAACTCAGCTGCACCTTATTTTTCAAGCCACTTCTCAGTGTCTGGATATCAGATGAAACACTCATTCCCATGTTTGATCTATTACATAATAATTGCTTCTTACGTGAATTCCACAGGATCAAGAAAGTTGAGAAGATTCCAAAGTTCTTCCAGGTTGTTTTGCAATGGAGTGCCAGTCAGGAGTAGTTTGTAATCAATTGTGTAGTCACTGAGACATCGAAAGAACTGCAATGAGAGGAAAATTATTAGTAAGTTTAGTTACCTTGGTAGTCAAAAATGGAATGGAATGAAAATTTTAAGGAAGCATAGGAAAGTCTGGTAGAATACATTGGGAAATCTTGGTGTGCATGCTTCTGATTATAAGAACCAATATTTTTCATTCAATTGTGAGGTCAGGCTTAAATAAGAAGCACTGATTTGACTATTGTCATGTAGTGGTGCTCTTGTTTATCATGAACCCTAAAATATAAATCTGGAAACATTGCTGGAAGGGAAAAAATAGCATTCTTGTCCAATGGGGTACCAACAAAGACCAATTTCTAAGCTATATTATTTATATAGTCAGTGTGTACCTTAGATTGATTGTTCTTGAGTCTGTGAGCTTCATCAACCACTAGCACAGCCCAGTCAATAGACTGTAAAGTGTTAGCATCAATAGATACTAATTCATATGATGTCAAGAGTACATGGAACTTGATGGGACATTCTTTCTGTAATAGTAACAAGAAGCATAATATGTTAGTTGGACATTACAGTAGACAGTAACAAACAGACCATGTTTTTTGTCACCATTTAGACAAAAATACTAGACAAAATTGTCCCAAGTCCAATCCTGACAGGAAGAAGTACCTCAGCAAGGGTTGACCCATGAAAAAGTGTGATTCCTTTTTATTATTTTTGTCAGGCTCTGACTTGGGATAATTTCAAGTGGTCGAAAAGGAGTTGTTGGTAAGACATTCTTTGAATGGAAAAACAAAACAGATGGAAACATGGTGTCACCAAACAACCATAAAGAAAAATTCTAAGCTACGTATCATAACAACATCCAACTGAAATTACAATGTAAGCACCCACCTTTAGTTTGTGAGGTTTAAGACCCGACCTTATTGCATCCTCATCAAAAGAAAAATCATAATTCCTATTAGAAATAGAATAGATAATCATTTTAATTAAGGGATTACCATAACTTTTGTATATATTTTTATCTGCAATGTTGTGAGCAGCAATTTTTATGATGGGTTAAAGTTTGTGATGTATGTGCCTGGCAACAATATAACAGTAGTGGACATTTTTTGTAGCACACTATTACTGCCATAAGACATGCAATAATGTGTATTTTTAACTTAATTACTTGATGTATTGCTTGTTGCAGGAAGAGTTGAGCATGCTTCACATTGTGGCTGCACTATCATGTTATCACATTTACTGCCACCTGTATTTTATTTAATCCTCTTCCATTCACATCTAACCTAGCCTCTAATCCAATATTGCATAAAATAACTGCTAAAAACATAATTGGTACCTTATTGTGGCTCTACTGTCCTTGTCACCTGCATATGTTACCACATACATATCAGGTGCCCACAGTTCAAATTCTCTTTCCCAATTGATTAGTGTTGATAAAGGTGCACTTATGAGAAAGGGTCCTTGACAATGCCCCTAAACACAACATTAAATAACATAGTAATTAACATATTACATAACTTCTGTTGTGTGTAGTAAAAGAGTTTTTTACATTTTTTCAAGGGACAGGGGGGTTGGGAGGGTAGTTGAACATTAAATTTGGTCATGTATTGTTAAATATAAATGGAATAATGAGAGGACTAGAGCTGCAACTGTAAGAGATCTGTATGGAAGGCATAATTTTCAATGTTACAGCTATGTTTTTCCCTATCTTTTCTTGTTGCTGCTCCTTCGAAGTAAATACCACACATCTATTTAGTTCTGGTAATTTTGGTTTAAATTTCAATGAACTACAAACTTGACAAACAAACTTGTTACTTACCTCTTTAAAAAGTGAATAGAGGAATGCTATTGTCTGGATGGTTTTTCCTAAACCCATCTCATCAGCTAAGATGGTGTTAGTACCCTGTGCCCAGGAGAATCTCAGCCAGTTAAGACCTTCCATCTGATACTCATGTAACTTTCCTCCAGTTTCTTTAATGAATGTGGGATCCTCTACATACTTTGCTCGGCACTGAAAACAGCAGATATTCATAATAAAATGAGCAAGAAAAATTTATTGAATATTAGCTTTTATTGTTGAGAATTATGGTATAGATTCCATTGATCTTGTGAAACCATCGCGAGAAAAACATGCCATCCAAGTGCTGTCAGCGGTGTTGGAGCACTTTGCGCATGCGTGCACTAGGTGCACGTTTTCAAATGTTATTTTGTGCCCAATCAAGAGTTGCTCTTCAAAATGGCGTCTAAACTATGTGATTTGGCCTATTATTTGCGAAGATATCAAGCCCCGACATCAGGGCATTCTGCGAACTTTAGTGAGGAAACATGGAGGTATTTTCAAGCTTTTTAACTGCTGTTATTGTTCAACAATCGAAAGGACACCTCGGATTTTATC
>JAADYU020022453.1:0-10500 GCA_011763375.2 Heteractis magnifica
AACTACGTTGACGAAATTAGTTGTGGTCACATAAAACAATTAAATTCTCTGAATTTGAGTTTTAGGATTTTCGATGATATGCTTCGCTTCAAAAGCACGTGGAAAGATCTTAAGTCCATTTTTTCTTCCTACGTTCAGAGCAAGCAAAGTGTTCTCGTATTAAAGAGTATTTGCTTTCTTCGAATTCTTTTTTTGAACTGAGTGAGATACGCCGCGAGACCTCATACATAATGTTAACATTTTATGCGTGCATGAGTCCCGAGTGAATCATACGAAAACGGCTGAAGAAAACACAAATTTCATTTATAACAGGCATTACAAATTCAATTTTAGTATCTCCTTTTTTCCTGTATTTGATGTTTCTATTGCTTGAGTAGAAAACTGTTGTAATTCTTTGCTGGTAAATTATTGATAAATCCGCGAAGATTTACATATTGCGAAGTTCTTATTGCACTGCTAACTGATGTAGTACTGATTCCCTTTTTGATCATATCTCGCCATTTCTTTTAACCATTTAATTTCTTTGTTATTAGCAGGAACAAATCTCGTTCCAAGGTTGATGTTAACGCTTGCTTGGCCATTTTATTGCGAACTTTGACTTATTCTAAATATTGTAGTCGTTTATAATAAGATATTCAAATGACGCCTTTTTTAATTTCTTCGCTGAAAAAAGTGCACCTAAAAAGGAGGGAGGCAGTTATAGTGCTTAAAGGGCTTTAGAAAAAACTGTTTTTACCGACCGCGGCTTTGTCACGCTCAAAATATCGTATATTCCAGCAAAAGAGTCATTCAAGCTTCATTTTTCGCTTTTAAAAAGAGAATACTAAACTTGAAGCATCCGTGAAATTTCTCGAAATGCAGTTATTAACACGAGAATGACTTCTTTTTGGCCTTAACACATACTGGGAAAGATTACGAAAACGGCCATTGTAAATAAAGCCTTGGTTTGGCATTTGTGAAGCTTGTTGGGCCTAGTGCATTTAAAAACGAGTTTACCTAAATCTCTTCTTAAGGCAAGGTGAAATTCTTCGTTATACGTTTAATCGATTTTTTTTTCGGCAAAAAGGCTGATTTTCCTTGATATTCTTAGGGAAAGCTTTCACCTGAAAGTAGAAAGATAAGTCAACATTTTGATAACAACGAAGATCTACTATGGATATACTTTAGATTAATATTATTTGAGCCCTCTTATTCAAATAAAGGCAGTGTCTGCCTGTACATGAATTGTGTTACAGATATCATGGCTTGAAGGGATAGATAAAATGATTTTGAAATTACAATTAATAAATCTAGGTGCCTAGTTTTTTTAGTAGTTATGTAGATTGTTTACATACATAAGGCTTTTCGTTCTCTCATTTGTTGTCATTCCAGCTACACACATGAAATTCCTTAGTGCTGTCTCTACAACAAATAAAAAATTCATGTCTTTTCCTGCACTATAATTTAGATTCCCATGTTAAAGATTCATTAAGCTACTAACTTATAATTTATGTAGTTTTTGCATGACATGTATTCTGGCTTTCTTTTGTGCTTGTATTCTTTACTATGCAGAATATGTACTCTAACACATACAGTAATTATGTTTTAGTCACTCAGGCATGAATTGTGAAGACTGCCTTAAGTATCATCTTGATTAGTGTCTAAAGATTTCTCAAAAAAGCTCTTTTCATAGAGTTACAAAGCTAGCATACTCCATGGTAGCCACTAATCAATTATATTTTCATTCACTCTGTCATTCCTCTTTAAAACAAGCTGAGCAAGAATGTTTTGACATTATGTTTAATGGTAAACTTGTATAGGTGTTCTGGTTAACTATAATCAAGAGACACGTGACTCTAAATAAATGGTAAATAGACTGAGAAACTACATTATGTACATATCAACTGTGCTAGCTCTTAAAACTTTGACTTAATAAAGAAGGCATTTTGATAATCAAAAAACCATCTATTTCATATAAATCAATTGCATTGTGCTTCCTAGACATGATTTTGAGCCAGCTTGTAGTCACCTTTTGCTTAACTTGTCTGATATACCACTCAAAATGTACTAAAACTTACAATATCTGTTAATATTGTAAAAGAAATTGGTGCTAACAGAACAAATAATTTTTAGAATTAATAAAATTTTGCATTGCTATATATTTATCATAGTAGTATTAAATGTGTGCAAAATGGGTGTTTTGGTAAGCTGTAGCTAGCACCTTAATGTAAAGTGTTGTTGTCTAGTTATGTAGTCCATTTGAGTCCTTGCTCTTAGCACTGATCTTGTGTGGTTATTTTATTGTATTTATGGCATGCTCTCTATAAATAGAAAATATAGCAAAATTGCTGACAAATCTGTATATAATGCATAAATGTTCTGAATGTATGGTTGCTATAGTATAATATATAGTTACATAGATATAACAAAAATTATTTATACAAAAGTGACCTTACATCAATATCAATAATATAGTAATTGTAATGTAATGACCACAGCTAATATAATGTCAAGTCTTGTCAATAAGAAGAATTATCATGATAGATATTTAATGATTTAGCTCTCTCTCTATCCCAATTCCCTCTTTCTCAGATTATTTAGAACCAATTTTAACTTATACTCAAGTATCAACTTGCTATACTCTTGTTGCAATTATACCTCAGAATTTTATTGTTTAAACTTTTTTCTGTCATGTTATGTTCTCATTGTTTCAATATTTTAGAATGATGAAAGAAAATGAGAAAAAATCAGGAATTCAATCAATTTAAGGAAAAACATATTAAACAACAATTTAGGGCTGGAGTTCAATTGCATGGACTTATATCTCAGGTTTTATTGTACTAATTTTTTCAAGCTATTGTAGTTGTATTTCCCATTTTCCCATATCTTGAATTGTTCTAGTAAGGCAAGCATAAAGGCTGTAAAAGCTTGCGAGCTTATATGACCTGTGCAAATAAGTTAAGTCCTCTTTAACTACAACTAGGTGATTCATTGTTGATGTCTTAATAAATTTAATAAATTTAATAAATTCCTAACTAAAGATAATTGGCTTATATTTTGTTTTACCATTTATGAGTCAGAAAAATTGCCTGCTTTGCTATCATTTGAATATCAAATTTCCAATTACATTGCACTGATAAACTGGCCCTGAGGAATATCCTTTAATATTATCTTTACAAGTAAAATTACTGAAAGGCTGTATAACCATTATGGTTGGTCCAGTTTCAACAGGACCACTTTTAGGAATAAAATGGAATCAGAAAAGTATGTATACGACTTGCCCTAAGTCAACCTCTCTTGTCTCCTGAGGAGTCTTTATTTACATGAATTGAGAGTTTTTGTCGAGCAAAGCAAGTTTTTCTTTGACCAAAAATTATGAAATTGCGAAGGCTTTATTCATATCCTCTCAAATAATAATCTCAGAATTTTACCAAGACACTTATTTCTGTATTCTGTGCAAGATATATCATGTAAAAAATGTAATAAATAAAATGATAATGAAACAACGCCTTGAATTAAATGAATTATGTATTCTAGCATCTTGTGATTTTCACTTATTTGGTTTGTCCAATAGGCCATTTGCATGATGACATCATTTTACTACCAAGACCAGAATGCTATATCAAAATGCTTTGTTATTCAGATTTCTCTACTCTCCTAGGAATAAAGAGACAATTGGTAAAATTTCCCTGACAACAGAAGCCACTCAAAGTATTCTGGTCTTGGTGGTAAATTATGCCATAATGCAAATGGCCTGTTAGAGTAATTTGGGAACTCCAGCCTGCCATAAACCACTACAGTTTTGATTACAGATTCCATTCTATCGTATAAAGATGAAAAGCTTAATGATCTGTTTATGCTCATTTCTCCACAGGACCCTAGGTTTAATCAAGAAGTAGACAAACAAACTGGATACCATACCAAGAGCTTGCTTTGTAAACCAGTCAAGAACAATGAAGGAGAGGTAAGAGTTGATAGCCAATAGACCTTTTTCACGCAGCAGCCATGATTTACCATATTCTCATAAGAATAAAAACCTTTGTTTTTGCCCAGCTAAACTCATTCTAAAGTACTTGAATGCAAAGCATAATTGCTTTGCAAAAGTGTATTGTTTCAGTCAACATGGCCACTGTTTGTAAAAGGTCTATTTTAACTTGATTTGAAAATAGTAGAGTGTAAGAATACTGCAAGATCATCACTGCAAGGCAAATAGCTTAGATTTTAGTCATGTTATGGTTAACTTATTAGTAAAATACTTTGGTTATGTTTTAGACCTGAAATTAAATATTTACCATCTCATCCATTACATGTTTTAAGGTTGTGGGTGTTGCACAAATCATTAACAAAAATCCAGGAGGTGTTCCCTTCACCAAAGAAGATGAAAAGGTAAACTTGTACGTGCGCTTGTAAACTTGTGCCTTATCATCCATATAACTCAGTTTGGTCTTGAATTTTCAGGTCTGTGATATGTACCTGACATTTTGTGGGATAGGAATTACAAATGCTAAGCTATTTGAGTTGTCAGCTATTGAATTCAACAGGAACAGGGTGAGTTGACATAGGTTTATAGGGCTTAAAGTAATGGCTGGTCAGTCACCTGAGTCATGATGACCAGCCAAATGAATTTTAGCTCAGTTATACCTCATTTCTGCTTGTTTTGTGACCAGTCAACATGACTGTTAAGACAAAAGTTTGACTGATCATGTTCCCTTTTTGGCCAGGAAATGACTGATGACCAGCCCATATTTAAGCCCTGGTTTATAAGCAGTTCATCTACATTCTCTTGCTGCACATGGGATAGACCAAATGATTAAGTAAAATATACATTACATTAAAACTAAATAAATATTCCCTGCAACACAAAGAAGCTTTGCCAAAAATTATCCACTGCATTTAGGATATGTATACCACCTCAAGAAATCTTAGTGTAAGGGAGGGTATGTGTCCAGAGGTTTTTTTTCCTTTTCTCATGAAGCAAGAAGTACCAGAGGTGTGACACATTGAAAATAAATGTGTTGCTCCTAGGGTACAGTGCTCCTTGTGATAAAAAATCTCTGGGACCAGGGTAGGGTATGTGTTTTATTTTTTTTGTACTAAAGTACATAGTTACCAGTATAATGATGTAATAATGCAGCTTTGCTTTTTCTCTCCGCAGGCACTGCTTGAGTTGGTGCATGACATATTTGAAGAGCAAACATCTCTTGAAAAAGTTGTACACAAAATAATGAAAAGAGCACTGGGTCTTCTAAAGTGTGAGAAATGTTCTGTTCTTTTATTATCCCAACCAGTATTAGGCAATAGTTCCGCTGAGCATCGTGCACAGGTAAGGGAAAAAAACTTAGTATTTTCTACTATAAACTAGTAGAGTACCATTTCTTCATGCATTTTTTCCCACCAGAATTTGGCAAATTCTGCAACACAATCTTTAAATCTCTCAATTTCAATATTTTTAGCATTTTTTGACAATGATTTTGAAATAATCACGTGGCAATGGCTTTTTTTTTTCTTTTTTTTTTTTTTTTTTGTAACATGACTTTGAGTTTCTTGACTTAAAAACTAATTTTTTCATGTTTTTATTCATAATATGTTTTGTAGGAGCTGAGGTTTTCTAGTGTTTTTAATCTCAAGACTACAGCTAAAAACACCAGTAATACAACGTAAGCAACTTGTTAATCAATACTAGCAATGTGCAGTCCTTTCTTCTTCTTACCGTAAGAACTTCAATACCATTAACCCTTTACTCTACACCCATGAATGCACTTTCTCTACCCAATAACATGCACAGTGTTAATTGCATAATACCCCCTCTTGGTAGTACTGTTGCCGGCCCATTTCTACCTAAGGTGTCCAATTCAATCTTCCATATTCTTTCCCATTACAGTGATCCTGATTTCCCAGACTTGTGTCTGGGCCTCTTGCATAAGCAAAGAGATTATAAAACCCACCAATTCAATTATAAATTTTAACTTGCAAAACTGTCATTCAACGAGAATGGTGCTCATGTCTTGTTTCTGACTTTTCTTTATCAAAAAAGCACACTATGATGTCATATGATTTTTACAGGGGAAAAAAAAAGGATGCAATATATAGGAAATATCTGTGAAATTAACTTAAAATGACTTTTTTCCATGTTTATGCTAATTAGCCAAAACATTCATTTTATTTGCTTTCTAGTGTTGTCATAGAAACTCATGAGCCTAAGCTTGCTTTTATCCTGTGTTCAGCCGCCCCTTACCCCTTCCCCTACGGGGAAAAAACGGGTAAAAGCTGCCGTACACAGGTTAGCTTTCTCATTTTACAAAGGTCTGTGCTGATAAGGATGTTTCCTCGTTCATTAGGTACAGTGAGGGCCATGATGATCGATCCTTCACAAGTCGTATTGCTAAATTTGTCTCTGCCATTGGAAAGGTAAGCGTTTGGCATTGATTCTCTTACTCAACTTGAGCAAAATTGCACAGACTGAGGTCACTGGTAGAGGGTTAACAGTCTGTATATTGATTGTATCTATCTTGGTAATAAATAAACCATAAACAAATAGTTAACGGTCAAATGGAAGACCAATAAAACAATTTTAGTGTCTAACATACTCCCATACTCTCATAAATTCCCATCTCTTACGAAACCTCACCCACGTGTGATTCTAAGCCTGTTTTGGGTATGGAACTAACAGCTATTTCATTCGCTAGTCCTGTTGAAGATCATTAGCCACTGATTCTTGACCCCGTTCAAGACTTGAAACTAAATTATCCTATCTCATTAGACACAACCTTAAACAGAGTACGTTTGACAGATAACAGAGAAAGACCCTATCTATACCCTTTGGATAGCACGGTGCTAAGACTGGGTATAATGTTACATTATTTTTCTTCTAGACAATAATCATACCAGATGCACTACAAGATGGCAGGGTTAGAAAAATCGTAAGTGATAAATGAAATGAGAGCAAAATACACGACCCAGCCTACCTTATTAGTATTTTAGAGCAGTTTTTCGTGGGAAACTTACGGCATTGACTTACAGCACGTACACAGTACTGTGTGCCGTAACACCGGAAAGGCTCCCATCATTTTTGTGTGAATCATCCGATCACGACACCTAGTTACTGTTACGGTAAAGTACGGTACGGCTAAGAACTTGCCCTATCGTTTCCCACTCATACCAAAACCCCTATATAGAAATCAAACTCGGCTGGGTGTGGCTTATGACGTCATGGGGCGAATTGTACAGCCCATGGCATGGGTCAGAATGTCGAAATTTATAATTAGCTGACGAAATTAAAAAGAAAGAAGGAAAAGCAACAAGAATAATTGGCCTTCCTGTTATTTGGTTCGCGGTTGTTGAAAGTTTTTTAATGTTCCTCGTTTTTTTTTGGTCTTTTTAACCCACACTAAAGACAGCAGTGGTCTCGGGCAACTTCCAAGGCGAATCAAGTACAAGTTGCGTAACTGCGAAGAAATGATCCAGAAGATTAAACTTTTTTTTTTCTGCTAATAATTGGCTAATAAAGCCACAGATAACTTAGCCTGACCCAAATCCTCATGAGAGCCAGTACGCAGACTATCGCCATTGCTCAAATTTATTTTATGTGATAATTTTGTTAACCAAAATTTAATCATGGAAATCTAAACTGTCTTGTTTTTCTAAGATAGTAGTTTGTTTTGGGAGATAAAACAGATATTACCATATGAATATAGATAAAAAGGGCCTATCATATTGAATAGTTACACGTTCCGTGTTTAGAAGTTTTCATTTTTTTTGATCAAAATCTCTTCAAAATCTCTCTCAAAGAAATAACGCGGATAAAATAAAAAATAAAAAATAAAAAACTGAGCAAATAAAATGCGCTTGAATCAATAATGACAGCGCACGAGGTAATGAATAAATACAATCCCTATAGCAGCATTGTAAGCTCAATAATCCTGTGTATGTGTGAAGCTGACTGCGGTTTGACTGATTGCAGCCACAAGCTGAGTAAACAGTTATGCTATTTCTTTGCTGATAAACATATTTTTATTTTACTATCCAGCTAGCTGAATCTTCTGACGGAGATAAGAAAGATTTCTCGTCGATTATGTGTATGCCGATTAGGAATAACAAGTTCGAAATCATTGGTGAGTTTTCTCTTTTAGTTTAAGCCATTAGCCATCAGAATTACTCATTTTGAAAGAAATTTTAACCTTTATCAATGGAACTCCATTATAAAAATGGATTTTATTGTTAGTTTTTTCTATTCAAAGTCAAGGTCATGTCTGCTGGTGCGCAGTTTAGCGTGCGCAGTGGGTAGAGGGTTGTGGCTAGGGTTAGGTGGGGTGGGGTGGAGTGGGGTGGTAAATATCTTTATGCTCGTAAAGTGGGGATTATTGAATATTATAACCTTAATTAGGGTGGGTGGGGGGGTATTTGTTGTCGCTCATATCATTTTGTAGGCAGTTCCCTCCACCTGTAACTATTTTAATGGCCTTATTTTAGGATGTCAAATGCGGTGTATTAATGCAAGAATCGCAAAAGAAATCTTTTCAAAATGGTTTTATAGACTAGGATAATCAGTCACAAAACTCTTCAGTATAAGTGAACTGTATTTCGTAATGACCGGCGCCACGTTGGTTACAAACAAATGATCTAATGAGAAGTTTTTTATTAAATACTACCAACATGGCTGCCATCACACTAGCATACAATTGTGCAACCTTTTCGGTTACTTATATAAGTCTGTTGTCATGGAAAACGTTTACATTTTTCGGGTAAAAACGCTATTAATTAATCAGAAAGCGTGGCTGATGTAATCTGAGGTATCTCGGTATTTCACCACATTTGTCTTTCGGTGGTTATGAATAAGGTTACAAATGTTCAAAATTTTTTTCGAAATTACATCATGAACAGTTGTTATTCTTGTTATTAAAGGTGTCGCCGAAGTTATAAATAGACTAGATAACAAACCATTTGACGAAAATGACGAAAACTTGTTTGAGGTGAGTGGATAATGTACATGTATTTCTACATAGGAGCGACAGGATACCCGGCATAGTACCCTGGGATTCCAGAGGTTCTATTCGCGACAGGATACTCGGCATAGTACCCTGGGATTCCAGAAGTTCTATTTGCGACAGGATACCCGGCATAGTACCCTGGGATTCCAGAGGTTCTATGCGCGACAGGATACCCGGCATAGTACCCTGGGATTCCAGAGATTCTATTCGCTTTTCAAAAATACGAAAGCTGGAGCAAGAATAAATAGCCTCCTGATCCTAGGGTACCGGTATAGGGACATTATAGGAAAAATAAATCGCGCGTTTGAAAAAAAATCATGTTCAAGTAGATTTTTTCCTTGGCTTTTCGGTTTTCTCGTTTTTTCTCCCGGCTATCAAGAAAAAAGAAGAAAAAGCTTTAGACTGGTGCTCTTCAATTTAGTCGCATTTTGATTTGAGTTACGTCACACTTATAAGGTCTATTTCCTATGTGTGAAATTTATGACAAACTGCATGTTAAAAGTTATTTGACGCACTGAAATTCACCGAACAGGCCAGCTATCACGCCAAATCAGGTTACTGATTTACGCAGATTCTAATAAGGGATACCGCGACGTCACGGCAACGGCATACGTAATTAATTTTTTCGCAATGAAAATCTAAAGCTCCTGTTCTTCTTCCAGGCATTCGCTATCTTCTGTGGTCTGGGTATCCACAATACGATGATCTATGATCAGATGGCGAGAGCCAAAGCCAAACAGCAAGTTGCCATAGAGGTATATATCTTTTTGTATATTGTTGTTCATCAAAAGACCATGATCTTTTGTGTCCATTCATGTGTGCTCTCTTTTTGCGCGTGTTCTCCTCCAAACACAACGCCCACGACTTGCGCGTTCACTTCGTCAGACCGAGGTTTTTGACGTAGGTAGATTCCCTAAGAGTATTGGGACGTTCGAGAAAAGTTATGTAGTAATCAAAGGCTTCGGCATCAAATATTAATAAGTACAAATTGATTAATGTTCTTCAGGTTTTATCATATCACGTTGCAGCAAAGAAGTCTGAAGTAGAAAAGATAGTTGTAAGTGGATAACACCTCAGCTACAGTAGCGCTTAATTTGACTTAGGGGTGCTTGTTGGTATGGGAGAGGCTAAAAACTGAGGAGTGTATTCACTGGTTTCTTATTCTAGACTTTGTGGGGCACTTTGCATGAATACAAAGCCTGATATCCTTTACTGCACGTGAAAACTATTGTGTTCTTGCAAAGTGCTCCTCGAATGTGACGCAAAAGAGCCCAAACGAAATGCTTTATGGGTCGTAAGAAAGCAGTGTTATATGTATATACAGAAAATAGATCCCATAATTCTATGTGGAACTAATTGGTTCAGTAAGGGAGCTATTCAGTAAATGATATTGCAAAGGAAATCAGAAAAGCCTCGTTATCAGTGGATCTTAGGGAAAAAGAAAAAGTTTTGCCTGCATTATACATTTGGTCTGTCTATCAAAATGTTCCCATTTTCTGTGTGTGTGTGTGTGGGGGGGGGGGGGGGGGGGGGG
>JAADYU020022564.1:0-10497 GCA_011763375.2 Heteractis magnifica
TTCCCAGTTTAAAACTTTTTGAGAATAATGGTCTTTCTCTAAGTTGGTTTTAATACCAACTTCACTTCCCTAATTCTACCTGTAGAGAAAGATTTAATACTCAAGGAAATGTTTTAGAATAGAAAACAACGTAAGAATCTGGTTTCGGAGTTTACGTTCCAGCGCTGGTTCAGTGAAAGCTTGACGAGATTTTTAAACAGTTTTTCATAGATATTCAACATTTGTAAGCACAGATACGTAATCTGATTATTTTTTAAAGTAATACAAAGTACATTCAGCAAATTTGAATGATCTGTGATCCGGGTTGCTTTATAGATGCTGGACGAGCGCAACGAAGAGATTTACAGGCTTGAAGGAAAGCTGGAGTCTCTTATTCTAGAGAACGAAAAGCTGCACGATGAATCTTTGGAACAAAAGAAAGCAATCGGTGACTTGGAGAGCGAACATAGGAACGCTGTCGACGAAAAAGACAGTGCTCACTACGAACTTAAAAACCACTCTCGCAAGGTAATTCATATTGACATAAACATAGATTAAGATTTCTTTAAACATCTGATGTGATGGATCCGTAAATAAAAGCTTAGCGAAAGGTTCGTCTTGGGGACCAGTCATTATACCTAATGTGTTTAAGAGACCCTCCCCTTTCCTATCTCAGAAAAAGTGTTTGGCACCCATGATACCTTACGTAAATTAACTGACCCCCCCCCCCCCCAAAGGCCTGCGCAGATTTTTGCGACCCTTCCATTTGCACCAGCCCTCCCCCTCTAATTAATGACCTATCCCCTTGCGGTTGAGATGTAATAATGTCCTTGATTGTAACTAAATTTACAATAGCGTTAGGTAGAGTTTTTCTAACAAGGAAAGAGAAATCTAACAATGTTCACTTGGCTATCTATACTGAGGACCAAGCTACCATAGTTAGCTATAGTTTGGCACTAGCTAAAAAACAGTTTTTAATTATGGTCAAAGGCTATATCAAAGGAAAAATCTCGGTTTAAAAATGTTGGAAACTTTGTTTTTAACAGGTTTCAGAGCTGGAATCAAAGTTGGCAGAGTCTGAAAAGGCACGTAATGATCTGCAAGCACAAGTCTTGGCGCTACAACAGAAGTTGAACGTTCTTGAAGACGATCTCGATAAAACCCACAAAGAAAGAGCCATATACGAGAGTGAGGCCAACGATTTGTCTATGAGCTCCAACAAGTTACGTGACAATGCCGCCAATTCAAAGAAGCAGGCAATGGAATACCAAGGTATCATCGATAGCTTGAGGAAAGAGATAGCAGACAAAGACGAAAACATTGACCATCTTAGAAATAAGGTGCGAGATCTGAACGAAGACATTGATGACTGTAAAGCAGATCTGAACGAAGCGCGAGCCCAGTGCGATGCAAAAGAAGAAGATATCAAGCATCTTGAAAGAAAATGTGACGAGAAAGATGCAGAAATCGAAAGACTGAATGCAATACTTGATCGCACTACCAAGGAAAGAAACGATGCTGAAGTTCAGGTGGCTGGATTGTTGGAGAAACTGAAAAACCTTGAAGGAATGAGGAAGGAAATCAAAGGAGAAAAGGCGCCAAAAACCATCGACATTAATATCTTTAAAGTTCAAGAGCTTGAGAAGGACTTATCTGCCCTACGACAAAAGGTTTATAAGCTCGAGAAAGACAACGATGCTTTGAGGAAGGAGAATGCTTTGATGGACAGCGAAATCAAAGACAAAAATGACAAAATTGATTCGCTGATGCGTGAGTTGGATGGAAAAGACGAGGATAGCACAGGCATCAGAAAAGAATTGATCGATCTTAAGAAGAAGTGTGCTGCTTTGGAAAAAGAAAACGATGAGCTGGCCGACGATAAAAGTGAATTAGCTGAACTCCTAGCTGATTTGAGACCACAAGTCGAAAAACTTCAGGGTAACGTGGACTCACTGACAAAGCAGAGGGATGATCTGAAAAACAACCTGTCTGATGCCAACAGGATCATCATTGATCTAAAGGAAGGCAAAAACAAGTCAGATATGAAAGCATTACAGCAAGAAAAGGCCAACACCTCTCTTGGAAAAATAGTGAAAAAGCATGAAGGCTCTGTTGAAGATCTCGCATCCAGACTTAGAGTTGCCGAATCTGATATAGAGGCACTACGTCGTGAGCTTGTTTCAGCCAACGCCAAGAATGACTCTCTCGTTCAAGAAAAGAAAGACGCCGCTAAAAGGCTGGCAGATGCACGCAACAGAATAGCCGAACTCGAAGCCGAAATCCATGATCTCAAGGATGTAAGAGAAGTACTGGAACAGGATATCAGTTCCTTGACTTATAAGTTGAGTAATCTTGAGACTAAGGTTAGAAATCTTGAGAAAGAGAAAGCTTATTACCAGAATGAAAGTGAGGACTTCCAAGGTAAAAACCGTAAGATGAAAACCGATCTAGTGCAAGCACAGAATCAACTGAAGGATAAAGATCGACTGTGTGAGGATCTCACTGCAGATATAAAAGACAAAGAAGCGAGCAACAACGCTTTGAAAAGGCAGAAGAAGGCTTTAGAAGATGAGATCAACTCTCTACGCAAGCAGTTAGAAGCCAGCAAACATGCCAATGACATTAATAAGGAAAAGATCCAAGAGCTCTTGGCGCAGTTAGAGCGAGCGTCATTGAATGCAGTAACTCCTGTAAGTGTAAATGTTGTAGAGTCTGCCATTCGAATGAGTTTCAAAGACAACCTTCAGTCAGCACCAGATGATGACAGGATTTATGAGTTAGAAGGCTTATTGAAAGCGGGAGAAGACCGTGAAAACGCCCTCAGACAAGAACTCGAGATATACCGTGGCAAGCTTAACAAGTCTGAAGCTGAGAACAATCACATACATGAGCAGCTGATAGAACTTCAACACGAAAATGCCGCACTTCAAAGGAAGCTTAGAGAAGCAGAGCAGGCTCTGAATCGGCTAAACCGAGAGAAAGATGACATGAAGAAAGAACTCATCGAAAAAACTAGTAAACTGTCTACACTTGAAACGCAAGTTGAAACATATGAAGCTGAAATAAGGTCACTGAAGAACCAGTTGCGTAATGTTAGTGAGAGAATGAACAAGCATCAAGACGAACTTTTAGACATGGATCAGGAGCTTGTAGAACACAGGTTAGCCGTTGACAAGCACAACCAAGAAAAAAATCACCGCGATTCCTTGATAAGCAAACTAAAGGCTGCAAAAGAGTATTTAGAAGACCAAGTTGAATCGCTGAAGGCAAGTTTGGAAACAGCAAGAGATTCCAATGACCAGCTTAAAGCCGATCAAGCTAAAATGTTAGAGGAAATCATGTCTTTGAAAAATACGATCAACCAGCTGAAAGCTTCAAATCAAAAGCTCTCCTCCGAAAAAGAACGCGCAGTTGAAGATGCTAAAGATGCTTTTGCAAAAATAAAAGACCTGGAATATCAATTGCAAGAGGCTATTGCAAGGAGAAAGCAAACCGAGCAAGAAAACGACGACCTTGAGGCTGAGATAAGGAGGCTACGAGATGAACTTGCCGAGAGTAAACGCCTGTATAATAACTTGCAAGATAAACTGCATGCTCTTGAAGACGAACTAGAGAAAAACGAAAAGGATATAGATAACCTTAGAGATGACAAGAAAGCTCTTGAATCTGAAATCGCTGACCTTAAAGCTCAATTGGCGTCCATGGATAAATTGCCTGTAATCCAGCCCTTACAAGTTGAACAGGTTCAAGCAACATACGAATCCAGTCCTACCTTTGATTTTGGTGATGCTGATGAAATCAAACGACTTCAGAGCGAAAATCAAGACTTGAAGCGAAGGCTCAAAGAACTCGAATCTGATCACAGACTGCTTGATGAGAAAAAGCGATCCCTGAATGATCAGCTTGTTGATTCGCACGGACAAAAGTCTAAGCTTGAGTCAACACTAGATCATACCAACAGCAGAAAGCTGGCCCTCGAAAAAGAACTCGAAGCAATAAAGCGAGACTACGAGCCTTTGAAAGTGAAATATGACGATGCAGTCCGTGAGTTAGACATCTTGAAAAAGAGTGCTGATGACGCCAACAGCCGACTTAGTGATGTAGAGATCCAGCTGGACTCCGAGATTAATAAGCGAAAGCAACTACAAGGGGAGTTGGAAGACGCTCTCGAAGATCTTCAAGCCAAGGAAGAAGATCTGAAAAAGGCTCAAAGAAAGATCCAAGAGTACATGAAGATACTAGAAAATGGAGGGCAAGATTCCAATGTCAAGGATGAACTCATTGAAAATTTGAAGAAGGAAATCGAATCACAAGAGAGAGAGATTAGAAAACTTAGAGAAAATGTTTTATCAGCAAATAACGCCCTAGACAAGTGCCATGCAAAGAGAGATGAGCTAGACAAAGCCTTATTTGTGGCAAAACAGCATTTGGCAGATGACGAAATGACAATTAAGGCAAAAATTCAAGACAACGATTATCTCAATGAACACCTCCAAGACGCCCAGAAAAGAATTGCAGAGCTTGAACATGAGCTTCAGAATGCCAAAAAGAATAATGCACAAATGAGGGCCGACTTGGACGACGCGAAAATCAATCTGAGGAGAGCAAGAGAAGAGGCAAACATGTTGCAAAAGAAAACGGCAGAATTGCAGGCTTTAATTGAAGCCCTGAAAAAAGATCTCTTGGACAGAGACAGCATCATTGAACAACTGAGATCCGGCAGTAATAACGTGGGTGATGAAATATCAGCACTGAAGAAGAAAGTAGCCAAATATAGGGATGATTATCAAAAGAGTCAAGACGAAGTTGCGCGTCTCCAACTTCTTCTGAGAGAAAGGACGGACAACTTGACACCCAAGGGCAATGCTTTGGTTACCTACAGAAACGATAACGAGAAGCTCAAGAACGATATCTTGACATTGCAGGGTACCATCAGTGACCTGAAGAGCAATTACCAAAATGCGCAAAGGGAAATTGAAAAATTACAGCTCGAGCTGATGACTGCGTCTCAGAAATTCCACCAGGCTGAAGCACGCAACGAGGCTTTAGAGGCAGAGAGGGACCGTCTGAAAAAGGAACACGCTGCACAACTCAAGGAAATCTCAACCTTGAAAATCCAACTGGATTCCTTAAGGCATGAAAACAACAAATTAAAGAATGACCTCGCTATTCTGCAGAAGAAGTATGATGGCCTCCAACAGCAGTTTGCAAACGCAGATGCAAGAAAGGGCAAGAAAGGAAAGGACCTCGTCACGATGAAAAAGATTGGTGAACTTGAATCTTCGTTCCAAAACGCTCTAAGAGAAAAGGAAGGCGCCAAGAGTGACCTGTTTATCTTGAAACAAAAAATCGTAAAACTGGAAAGCGATATTGGTGAATACCAACGTGACAAAGATTCGCTGGAGCACGCCTTGGAATGTCGCGATAACAGAATCACTGAGCTTGAAAACAGTCTCAAGAGTGCACAAGATAACCACAAAGCAGACAAAGATGAGCTCCTTCAGTGGCGTAAGAAGTATGCCGCCTTAGAACAAGAACTTAAATCTCTGAAAAATATGGTAACTCGACTGGAGCATCAGAACAAGCTGTCGGAACAAAAGATTGACGATTTAACCGACGATCTCGCTGAAGCTAATAACAGGATCGAAGTCTTGGAAAAAGCCCTTGCAGACCATGATGCACCAGATTCCAAATACAGGGATTACCTTGTGGCTGAGAGTAAGATATCTGAACTTGAAGCGGCTCTTAAAGCGGCACTTCAAGGAAAATCTCAAGCGGAAAAAGAGGTTCAGAAGTTAAAGAGCCAAGTATGGGATCTCGAAGATGATGTGAAAATGACTAACTTGAAGTTGGATCAAGTGCAAAACCTTCTTGAGGAGACTAATAAAGTTAATGACAAGCTGAAGAAGGAATTGGCCGAACTCAAGAGGCATTCACATGATGCAACTAACAATTACGACGCCATAAACAAAGAACTAAATGACCATAAGTACAAAATGGAACTTTCAGAGAAAGAGCGCGACGACCTTGAAAACGAAATCAAGATGCTTCGTCGGGATTTGTCTGATTTAAGAGCCCAAAAAGAAAAAATCAATGTCGAGAAGAGTGATCTCAAGGTTCAACTTCACAAGCTGCAGTCACAATACGATTCACTGAATGCAGAAAATGAAGACTTACGAGAGGAAAACGAAAGCCTGAGAAGAGATCTTCAGCAAGCAAGAGACGAGATTATACGCTTGAAAAGTCAGCTTGAAAACCAAGTGGCTCCAATACAGGTTGCTACAGTAGAAGCTGTTGAGAGTGAACCCTTTGATTTTGATGAGCTTGATGGGGCAAGGAGAGACAGAGACAAACTTCAGTTAGAGAAAGACGCTGCAGAACAACGACTTAGAGATTTTGAACAAGATTTACACGCAAAACATCTTCAAAAGGAAAAAGCGGAGGAAAGCTTGAATGATCTAAAGAAACATGTCGCCAAACTGGAGATGGACAATAAGAATCTTGAAACCGCAAAAGACAAGGCACTTTACGAGCGTGATCTTGCAAACCAGAAGTTCATTGAACAGAGAACGGATAATGAATTGCTAAGACAAGAAAAGGAATCTCTTGCTATTGAAATAAATGAACTTAGACAGGAGATGGCTCAAAAGGACAAGGAGCTTCAGGCAATGAAGAAGAAACGCGCAGACTTGGAGAAACAGCTTGCAAAAGTAGATCAAAGAGATGGGTCAACCGACACCTTGAGAAGGAAATATCAGGACCGCGAAAATGAACTGCAGAGGGAACTCGTAGACCTTCAAAGGAAGCTGGCTGATGCAGATAGTCGTCTGAAAGCTGCTCAAAACCAGGTGAGTGACGCAGAAGACTCGAAGGATGAGGCAGAAAGGCGCAATGCTATGCTACGTGATGAGATGGTTAACCTTCAAGCCGCCATTTCAAAATTGGAGCTGAATCTCAAGAAGGAACAAAACACAGTACGAGAACAGGAAGATGAGATCAAAGATCTGATGCTAAGGCTCGGAGATGCTGCCAACACAAGTCGCGCCGGCGGAAGAGATCTATCTGAACTTGAAGCTGATCTAGAAGCACTGAAGAAGAGAAATACAAAATTGGAGGACCAAAATGCCTTTAAAGATAAGGAAATTGCCCGCCTACAAGAACAGATTGAAGAATACAGAGACAGGCTGGAAAAAGGAACCGGTGATCTGGAAATCCATTTGAAAAACATGGGCGACAAGAGCGAGATATACCGAAAAGATGCTCTCGATAAGGCCAATCATATTGAGAAACTTCGCGCTGAAAAGTTACAAGACGAGATCGAGATCCAGAACCTCCAAGCAGAATTGGACTCCCTCAAGAAAGAATTGGCTGAAAATGAAAACGAACTTAACAAGATGGAAGGAAGTAACAGCGATCTTAACGAGGAGAAAAATAACTTGGAAAACAAAATCATCCAGCTTACCAACAACTACAAAATGAGAATCGCTGAGCTAGAGAACGACAATGAGATTAGAAATAATAAGATCAAGAGTCTGGAAGATTTATTGAAAAAATATGAGAGGCAAATTCAGGAGCTTCGGGAGAGCCAAGCAAACATCGACCCTTCATCATCTACGACACTCATATTTGACGTTGACAGACGAGGAAGAATACCCTCGCGATATGTGTCATACACTGAAAATGTGCTCCAACCAGAAAACAGAAGCCTCTACAAAATAGACTCTGAAGGAACTGTTCAGCAGAGAAATGGACCAGTCGAAGAAGAACCTGTTGAAATGACAGTTTCCAAGAATCCTAAAGTGCAGTCCGCTCCTCGCAGAACATCGGGAAGAATCAGAGACGAAATAGAAATTCCATTCGAAGAAAACAAATATCAGAAACAGAGCACCGGTCCAAGGTACTCAAAGGAGAAAGTCCACGAGAGTTTTGAGCCAACAGAAGCAAAGACCGCAGAAACAGAAATCAGTTTTGATGATGATGCTCCGATGAGCAGTACGAGAAACGACGACAGCAGATATGGAAACCGCTATAACGATAGCAGACGTTCCTCAGGTCGTGATGACAAAGATGAAAGGAGAAGCTCAGGACGTTCGTCTAAAGACAGGGAGCAATGCAAACAACAGTAAGGCTCTTCCAAATAGGAATCACTTGATAAATGATATGATTGTATAGTAATTATGCTGACTCGCATTAAATGATGGCATCACTTCCGAAACAGGGCACACAAACCACAGAGACAATTTGCAGCCTACTTGCATCAGTTTCTCGCGGTACGAAAGTTTGTCGACTGTTTTGAATTGACGTCATCGTAGCATACATGAGGGTAATCCCCGTTAAGAACAAGTCTAGTCAAGTAATAGAATGTAGCTTTTAGATAGTTTTAAGTTAAAAAGCAAGAAATAGGTATTAAGGATTTCTCTTCGTGATGAACTAGGTGATAAAAAATATGACTGAAAAGACTTTTTGATAGCAATTATTGGGAATGCATTTACTTGAAACCGAAACCTTGATCTGTATTCCTCTCTTAATTCAAATTTATAATATTGCCTAAAACATTCTTAACTATTTCGATATTCATTGGTTTCTGAGAAAGAAAATGAAGAACTTTTCAATTTAAGGTGGCAGCCAAATGTAATAAATGTTGAATAACTTTTAAAGAAACATTTTGCCCCGGAGAAACTAGTGAGTGACGACCTTTCTGATTTCTTAGATTTTGGTTACCAAAATCTTATACCATCGCAAAGCTAGCAAAACAAAGACGCTCTCAAAAATGAGGCTTCTATAGCTTATCGATATAGCGACCGAAAATGCGTGTTAATTTGAGGGGTTTTAGGAAGCCTGGTGTCAGACGGGTAACCATGTTACATTGAAACACAATGTGTGGTTGATGTACAACAAGTGAAGGTTACTAAACACAACATGTATACAGGTACACACATGCATATACAACATCAAAACATAAGCACACACACCATACATTCACACGACATATCATACACAATTATACACTTTTAATCTGTCATGCATATAGGCCTCAAGCATAATGACGTTTTATACCTACGCTCCCAGGAATCCCTTGCGGTAGCATTTTTGTCGTGCTAATTTTCACTATTGTCTTGGTATTCCCAAAGGAGTTTGAACATTTGAATATGAAAAGAGATTTTGAAAAGGATTGTGGTAGTTTAGTTATGAAACGTCAGGGTTAGGGTTTATTGAGCGGTTTTCATATAAGTGGGAAAGGTACGCTACTGACTTACGGAAAGCAAGAGTAAGGGATGCCATAACACTGAAATGGCTTCTCATTGTTTTCGCGTCAATCATCCAATCACAGCGCGTAGCTACGGTGATGGTGAAGCACGCTGCAGCAAGTACGGCTACGAATTCGCCGTATCGTTTCCTTACGAAATCCGCTCTATTCTACATTGTACCTGCACACACCCACACCCACACCCACACCCACAACCCACAGAAAACTGCCCAAAATCAAATATAACAATATAATCATACAATACCCATAGTACGTCGCATGAGTATCTTACGTAATCATAGGCTTTTTAGCGCAATTCATATCATATGCAGTTCGTATTTACCCAGCATTTAGCATTTTGATAACTCTTGTATATTTCAATGCTAACTTTATATATAAGTAGAAGCAGAAGCTGATCAACGACTGAACGTTGCCAATAGCTGGTTGTCTGCTCAGTTAACTTGTAATTCGTTTTGGATAAAGTGTTAAAGCCTAGTTATTAAGGGGAAAAGCTTTAACATGTGGATCACTTACAACGAGAAAAGGCCCAGCGCAGCAGAATACGTTAAAAACTGTTACAATCTACAGTAAGGTGAAATTCCTACACTGTCATAAATTGGCAAGAAAAAATGATATGATAGACTAAAAATCAGTCAATACTTTGCTGCCTTTTCTCGCTCGTCGTGGTCACGTGAATCCCACCCTTGGAATCAAACCTGAGCTATGTGTTCAATCATACGTCTTAAGTTAATAATAGGCCATTTGCATTATGGCGCAATTTACTACCAAGACCAAAATGCTTTGAGTGGCTTCTATTGTCAGGCAAATTTTACCAATTGTCTATTTATTCCCAGGAGAGTAGAGAAATCTGAATAAGAAAGCATTTTGACAAAGCATTCTGGTCTTGGTAGTAAAATTACGCCATCATGCAAATGGCCTATTAAGAGATTAATTATATTACTTAAAAAAGGAAAAGCAATACATTAATAACCATAATCATTAGAAATAAAAAATATTTTTAAGATGTTTTCAAATTTATAAAAGACTCTAGTAATGCAGGCGCGGATCTGAGCACTGACATAAAGTAATCTTGGGCCAAATGAGCTAAATAGCAAAAATATGTTTTCACGGAAAATCTCGACATTTGGCTGCTTTCAAAAACACTTCAAACCGGCTTGTATGCGTGCGTGCCTTAGTTATGTAAGCGTGTTCTTAAAACTGCCATGATTATAATTGTGCTCATAACAATATATATGGGTGTATCCAGGGTT
>JAADYU020022675.1:0-10495 GCA_011763375.2 Heteractis magnifica
GTATGGGACCCCCCGGCACTGGGCAAATCAAATGGCTGTGGTTTTCAAGCGTCAGCCAGTAAGACCCATATTTCAGCAGTTACCTCAGTTAACAGTTACCTCGGCTTTTTGATGTCCCTTTCTTTCTTTCCTTTTTTTTTTTTTGGGGGGGGGGGGGGTCCCCGTTTTTGGGGTTCAATCAAAATGGCGGGTTTTTGAAATTGGGCCCCCGAAAATCCTGGCTACGCCCCTGAAGCGCATGACTGGAGGAGATCTAATCCCTGTTGGCTTGTCCACTGGTAGCCTGCGTGCAGTACTAAATCGGAAAATAAGAGTCGAAACTTCGACAAAGCCTCCGAAACGTAGGGAAATTGCGCAGTATTATCTGAAAAGAATACATCTTCTGACTATAAAAATCACCCTCGGAGTGTTACCAGATTTATTTACCGCGCTTAGCAAGATGAGCGCAGGCTAATGGCTGACTGATTACACGGAAATTTTGCGTTGACATCAAACCGAACACTACGACGTCGTTTACGTTTTCATTTCAGTTCTAGTAGCTCAACCACATAGATTGTAGTGAACAAATAACTTTCCTGGAATACAGTTTTAAAGAATGGGCTCAAGGAGATAAAAGATTTAGTTCCTACCGACTGAGAAATGACCGTCGTCTGAAGTGTGAAGCCGGGTATCAAACTGCCGCCGCTAGCAAGCCATTCAGGTTTAGCTTGTAATATGGACCAGACAAACCGGTTTTTAGTTCTAAGAGCATGAAGATTGCGAAACTGATTTTCCTTGACAAGCATCCTTGACGATTTTCAATGCTCAGTCTTGTAGACGATCAGGAAATTTTCTTGACTGGAAGTTTCTCATTGACAAGGTTTTCTTGACATTTGATGAACACGTTTTCCTTGACATGACAAGTTAGGTTGCGCAAGGCTTCTCGATCGGAACAAGACTTAGAGCTTAACTTATTAATATTCCTTGCCACATATTTCTTTTTGTCATTGACTCGAGCAAATTTCAGCCTTTTGACAATTTTTCCTTGTCAAGGAAAAGTTAGCATGCCAGCTTTTCCTTGTCAAGGAAAATTGTTCATTTAGCTTTACTCCGGCCACTATCTACCAAACAATTTTTCCATGTCAAGGAAAACTCGTGTAGATGCGGCTTTATGGTGAACCAAACAGAAACTAAATATGATAAAAAGCTATTAAAGCAAGGGAAGTTCCGTATGAAACTGAGATAAATCGCAAGGATGTATCTAGATCAATGTTGAGTGACAGCCAGTAAATTTTTCAACGTGGGACGTGCAGCTATTTAAACTAAGGGTATATGTGAACATTTTTATCGCTATCTCACCCACGATTCTTTCAGGGACTGAATATTCACATGAAGTCTTGATCAGCCGTCAGACGGCTTCCGATCATATGGCCACTCCAGCCGCGTATAACATTTGTACATCATAAAATTTTTACATGATGAACCAAAGGCTGCATAAAGTGTGGCAAAAAGTCCCTAAAACGATCTTGAACAATAAATTAAACAATTTCTATCGATTCATTTGACTATTTGGCCATGGACAACCTCTGCTTTCAATTTTAAGAATCAAAGATCAAATCCAATAAATTGATGATATTTTTAAAAACTACTGGAAGTAAACTAATACTTTTTAATCCGCGCCAGTGCCTGGTATCAACCACTAATTGAAAACAAAAAATTCAAATCGAAACAGTACAAATAATCCATAGTAATCCTAAAAGTTTTTGCTCAGTCTTCTTGTTTTAGTTCAGATAGCATAAATAACAGAGGAAGAAGTCCTTTTCCTTGCAAAAACAAGTACGAAATAGTTTTATTCGTAACCTTTCAGGTTTGAGCTGGAAAATTACCGCTTAGAAAAGGAATGGACATCTGATATTCACTACTTCCTCTGTCAGGTAGATTGCTCAATCCGTTTCGGGGCCACGTACACGTGGCATGGGATCAAGCGTCACGTTTCTCCTTCCCGCAAACGGCAAACACATCATGTTTCTTGACCCCTAAATATTTTTCTTCAAAAGACAAATGTTCTTGAGTTTGTCTTCTACCTGCCTTTAGAGAACTAGATTTATTCCGTTAAATTTACATGTGCTTTGTAAGCTCAGTACCTCTTACATACATGATTATGACTTTGAAATAAACTATATTCGATCTCTGTCTTACAAGAAACCAATCTAGTGTTGTGTATGTTTCTCGGACTTGTATTTGCGCTTCTGCTTTTTGGAATTTTCTACAGCGTTCCGCTCTATAACGTTTACACAGCTCGCTCTCAAATGAAAAGCTCTGACCGAAGTCCAAATACTTCTCTGGCATTCACGTGAACACTTCATGGATCAGTCGATATTTTTTAACCAATCAAAATGAAACAAATATTTCAATGCAGCGATACGATTGGTCAAAAGTCATTGACGTCAACAGAGCAATTTCATTCAAAGTTTGCTGATCTTCAGTGAAGCCGTCAGTTAGCAAGATGGCGGAGATGCATTACGCTTATTCTCAATCTGTGAGCCAAGAAATGACTGACTTGAGTAAAGATGAACCGGTAAGAAATACTCTCCTACGTACTTTTGAATCCTCACAGCGTGCTTTAATCGGAAAATGTAAAATTGAATTTTCCTGTGCCTTTTTTTATTGAAGAAAAAAGAAAAAGTGTTCATTGAAGAGGAAGAAGGCAAGCCAATGTCGTTGCCTGAAGCAGATGGAAACAGCGAAGAATTTGATCCTTGGGCTCTGCCGGCCTTCAAAAGGGTTGGCCCGGAGTGGTCAGGTGAGAAGCTAGATTGATCTTTTATCTTTAATTTTTAATTTTTTGATTTAGAGAGATTTTTCATGTGTACCTTGTTTTTCAGTCCTTTGTTAAGTTACCGCCAAAATCTTCTCCTTTACGCGCCTTTTTTACCGCAACTCTTTTCACGCGTACTGTTCATTTTTTTTCAACAGAACTTGATGGAGCCGGTAAATTCAAGCGAGTGGCCTGGACTTTTTTCAAGATAGTAATGCTGTTGTTCTTGCTCTACATGTTTATCTGTTCGTTGGACTTCCTGAGTAGTGCCTTCAGACTTCTCGGTGGGAAAGCTGCTGGTGAAGCGTTTGCTTCGAATGAAATACTATCAAACCCTGTCGCTGGTCTGATGATTGGTTTACTAGCCACCGTTTTGGTTCAGAGTTCGTCCACTTCTACTTCAATTGTAGTGGCTATGGTAGCTGCTGGCAGTAAGTATTGTTTTCTTTTTAATATTTTATCTTAAAACCCAAACTCTTAAAATAGAATAAAACTCGTAAAAGAAATTAAGGAATATTGAGTGTATCAACAAATTCACAATTTTTGGTGTCCCTAGCATGGGTGGGGGGAGGCACTTGTTCTTGTCATTGAAAGCCGCCATTTACCTTTCAGTTATTGATGTAAGACCTGCTATTCCAATTGTAATGGGTGCAAACATTGGGACATCTGTGACAAATACATTGGTTTCTATGGCCCAAGCAGCAGAAAGAAATGAATTCCGACGTGCCTTTGCTGGAGCTGTTGTCCATGACATTTTCAACTGGTTGTCTGTCCTTGTGTTCCTCCCCTTGGAAGTGGTGACTCACTACCTATTCTACATTACTGACAGGATAATGAGAGTGATGAAGATTCAGACAGATAAAGGTGCTAATAAGGAACTTCTCAAGAAAATAACCAAGCCATTCACCAAGCTAATTATTGAGCTGGACAAGAAAGTTATCAAAAACATTGCACTAAAAGTGGAAGGACAGGAAGGCAAGTCATTGATCAAGACTTGCACTGTGCAGAAAACTATGTTGATGAATGTTACTAAAACAGTGAATGCCACTGGTGTTTTAGTGAATCAAACACTAGAAAATAATGTCACTGTCAAAGAACCTGTTAGATGTGACTTCCTGTTCTCTGACACTGGAATGTCTGATACTACTATTGGCGTTATCCTCCTGGTCATTGCACTTTTTATCCTGTGCGTCTGCCTAATTTGCATTGTCAAATTGCTACACTCCATGTTAAGAGGACAGCTTGCTGTGGTCATCAAAAAGACAGTGAACTCCGACTTTCCAAAGCCTTTTCATCATCTGACTGGTTACTTTGCCATCCTTGTTGGTGCTGGAATGACCATTTTGGTACAATCAAGTTCCATATTCACCTCTGCTCTTACCCCATTGATTGGAGTTGGTGTTGTCAGCATTGACAGAGCCTATCCTCTAACCCTTGGTGCCAACATTGGAACAACTGCGACAGGAATTCTTGCTGCATTAGCAAGTGACAGCAGTTCCCTCAAGAGAGCTCTTCAAATTGCCCTTTGCCATCTGTTCTTCAACATCTCTGGAATTTTGCTCTGGTACCCAATTCCATACATGCGAAATGTTCCCATCAGGTTTGCCAAGTTCCTTGGAAACACCACAGCTGATTATAGATGGTTTGCACTTGCATATCTGGTCTTTGGATTTTTCCTCTTGCCTGCCTCTGTGTTTGGTTTGTCACTAGCTGGATGGCAGATACTACTTGGTGTCGCAGTTCCTCTCGTAGTCCTATTACTCTTCATTCTTATCACAAACATACTCCAAAGAAAAAAGCCTGCAGTGTTACCAGACGTATTAAAAGACTGGGAATGGGCACCAAGATGGACTCGTTCATTAGAACCTCATGACAAAGCACTTAGAAAAGCATATGAAATAAGCAGAGGAGGCCGGTGTGGCAAAAAAAGAACAGAATTGGAAACCAATGTATAAATGTCCATCCATGCAGTCCATGACTTAGTGTGCCAGCCACATTCAGAGTCTGCAACTAACAGCATCAGCAGCATTCGTAGTGTGTCTTTGGTTTTTAAAGTTTATTATTTTTGTATGCTTTAATTGTGTTTTGAATAGCGTTATTTAACCCTGGAAATAAATGTAAGTAGGATTGATCAGTACTTGTGATTTTATTTCTGAGGTTAAGTAAAGTCAATCCTTAATAATGAGATTCAAATAACCCATTAATGCACCAATTTATGATTTGACGATATTTTTGAAAACAGGTATTAAGTTAGTAATTTAGTATTTTATTTATTAATTATATTGTCTTACATGTTTTGCTTCCTTTATAGGATGGTGTGCATGGTAGTATGCAAACTTGAAGAAATTTCAAAGTTGTATTCCTTTTTGATAGGTCACATCAGATTTGGAATTATAATTTTGAACTCTCTTCTTTTTCTTGTTATTTCTGGTAATGTATTTATAGCATCTAATTATATAATGAGAAAAAAGAAATAAATAAAAGTTGAATTTAAAGCCTAATTGGCTTTACATATATAGACAAGGTAGGTAATTTATCACCTTAATTACATAAAGTGCAAATTACTTTGATTTAATAGAAAATAAACTTTAAAAGTCCATTGTTGTATATACTCTGGCTTTGAAGATACCTTCCTCTAATATTCATGCTATTAGTAATCATATTTTATGTTGCATGCAATTTAAAATGTAATCTATTATCTTGCTGGGCCAAGGAAGGGGACTCGGGGCAGGTATTTAGAGGGACAAGCAAGATTCATAACTGGTGTAATTGCTGCCAAAAAAACACTGGCTGTGTTAGGGATCAACCTTGCATCAATATTGGTGATTTTATTGCAAATTAGGTTTTGTTCTCATCTCTATTTTGCTAATTTTAGTTACAACGCTATTTTAGGAAGACTACAAATTTTCTTTGGCATTCATGTAAACTAAATTCCATTTTAAGAGCTTATGAAGGACCTAAGATTTTAGAAATTGCCTTTATAAAAATTCTAGTTTTTATAGGGAACTGGATTGGGAGATTTTGCTTCACACGAGAAATAGTTTATCGGTCTGAATAGTTCCTGTTTCACGGTTGAAGTAAAATCACTTGAAATGTTATTTTAAAGCCTAGTTCTGTAATGTAGTATTACTAGGATCTTATGGGATTCGTTTTGTAAAACATTTTTTTGGCTGTCATGGGGATTGAAAATTTGTATGTTTGTGATTATTGAATTTAAAGCCACCACCCAGTTAAGATTAAATAATGGCGTTAGCCGACCGAGTCGGTTAAAAGCACGGCAAATATGTTAATTCTCAAGGTCTCTATTACAAGGATTAAGAGGTTGGGATTAATCTGGTCACGCAAACCCTGATTTGAATTAATTATGTAAATTACATGGGAGTCCCATTAGATCCCTGAAATAATTTTTTTGTTTACATTCATAATTACATCTAATTGTTCTCGTTTTATTTTCAGGTATTTTTATCAGTTAACTCCCACAAGGCCTTGGGAGCCAGTGGTCTGAGTTGACTGTCCATTGGTGAAATGATTTTAAAAAACAAACAAAAAACAGCAACAACAATAAAAGACAAAACGATTTGTCATAATTTTGGCCTTATGAAAAAATTGGATTGTTCGTCTTCCAGAATATGTAAATACACTACTATTCAAGTGAGCTCCCACATGCCTTTTTGTTGCGTGTGGTATCGAGTTCCTTGACGATTTCTTTTGACTTGAACAATTTGTCAATAAAAGTGCATTTGCACCAAACCTGTCTGGTGTTTGTATTGTTTATACAGTGTATAGTTACAAAACGTGCTTTCGGGTACAAATTCAAAAAGATGTGACCCTGCACCTTTCTGTGATACAACCCTGGGCCTAAAATCAAAATAGAACGGAGGTTCTTAACGAAAGTAAGTCTTAATGTAAGTACACTTAATGTCACACAATCCTTTTTCATTTATGTATTACGAAAGTCGGATAGATGTTACTGTTTTGCAACGACTTATCTGATTGGACAATCGAAACAATAGGTTCAAAAGATTCCATTTTAATGGTTAGGGGAACAGCTGGGATCCAATTGGAAAGACAATTTGGTTTCGAAAAATGTCTCTAAAGATGATAGAATCTTCTTTTATCAACCCCCCTTATAATTCAATTATTCCTCGTTTTCCATATTCCGCTCATTATTACACAAAAACTACCGGGTCTGCATGAGCAGGTGCTTCTTGTCACCCACGTGGTATGAGTGTCTTGAGCATACGCGACAAAGTCCGGATGCCGTTTTTCCTTAGTGATCAGCCCATATTTTCCCTGTTACCCCAGCCTCTTCGATGATCTGGGGAAAGAAAAAAATTACATTTTTTCCTGGGTATAAGTCAAAACTCAAGACTAAAATATTAAAACACTAGCATGCTCTTGGCTATTTTAAGAGCAGAGAGCGCTATTTTTAGTTTCTAAATGGCTTATTTAGCTTGTTTACCATCTTTCCAATCGTCCATTGCACGCGATTTGCGTAGTTTATCGGGATCATCGTCATCGTCATCGTCATCTTCCTGTTTTTCAGGGTTGGGTGAAGTTTTAATATTTTTCCTGTTTGAACAAAAATATGAGAAAAAATTTGCATACTGCAAAATCGCGAAATTTAAGTCGTGGAAAAATGCGTAATAAAATAAACTTTGATCAATGCTTAATGCATGTTTAATTGCCATAGGATCGTAAGAAAAATCATTGTTTGACCAGCATGACGAAGTATATTAAAGACTACTACATGTAACGCATGCAAAGAGGAATTTGTCGTTCGAAATACAATGTACAGGGTTAACAGACTGAAAAGGAACTTTTAAGACGCCTTAGAAAACCTCTCGAAGCCCTAGGAGACGGAACCGCAAACAACTCTACTCACATACGCTTGTGGGTCTAGGGATTGAACCCACGATCACAGCAGTGAGAAACAACTTATTACTGATGCAGTAGCGGCGTACGTCACGCGTGTTCGGTAAATATTAATGGTGGCAGCGCAAAATGATTTCTTATGGGTGATAATTTGCCGCTCTTGTCTTTCATGATGGCTAGTACCTAAAATTTTGTTTGAATTTTCGCATAAATAACACTCAATCACTCCCATTAATATATAATGAAGACAATAATTACGTTTTCATTGATGAAATATTGGCTATTGTCGAATGCGGAATTTTTACCTATCGACAGAGAAGGGTTTGAATGATTTACAAGTTTAGGCCCAGTTGGAAACTGCGAGTTTTCATGTGCCGAATTTAAAATCGAGATTTTAAAAAAGCCGTCCAGTAATCATTTATTAAACTCCAATGAATCTAGTATACACCTATTTCAAAAAACGTAATCAAGGCTTTCGGTGGTTCACAAAGCAGTTATCCATTCAGACGTAGTCATTTTAGCTTTTTTACAATGGCAGGCTGCAATGCTTCCCAAGAACAAATGTACGCCCGAAAAACTCAGCTAATACCTTGTCGCTTGTTGCTTTTGGCTGTGCCAACGTTTTCGAAATAAGTGTATAAAAAATCTACTGTTTTTCTGGTTTTCATGTGACGATATAACGGCCATGCTGCTTGAGCTTTACAACAATGAATTCTCACGTTACATCAATCTCATGTTATCTCTTTTGTTATTTTATTCAGTTCTAGGGATTGCAAACCATCTATAGGATTCAAATAGTGAGTCGCCTATGGCCAAAATCCCGGTGGGGGAAGTACTCCCACATATTGTCCATAAGGGGATGTTCCACTGGATAGGGTATGGTTTTATCCAGCTGAGCGAACAACTAGCTGTGCAAAGCACTGTTGGACAAAACCTCCGGCCCTTACTCTTTGCTTTCAAAATCATTTCTCGTGTGGTTTTTGGATAACACAAAGATAAAATTTCACTTTGTGTAATAGCTTTTGAACTTTCTAGGCCTCAAAATACATCGGATTAAATTTCCAATTGTTTTCAGGTTGAAAATCGTGCTTGAACATAGGGCCGGCCATGAAAAATCACAATGGACTGTGATTGGTTAGAGAATTTATTTCCGCTCAGCTGGATGGGATTTTGGTCTTAGAAAGGGTATACAATTTCTATGATGTTGTCTTAAACAGGGTAAACGTTCTTGGATAGGTCAGCGTTTTCAAGTCTTAGGCATAGGGTATTAAATTTTGACTTTTTTGTCGAAACTGATGTTTTTCGCCGCCAAAATTTTTTTTTTGGCGCTTAATTTCTAACTGTAACAGGGTTATTTTGCACTGTAGCCCTATATAGGGTTATGATTTACAATGTTATGAAAAACGACTTCCGGGTCCAAAATGAAAAGCAGTTTTGTGAAGATTTTTCAACTAATTTTCTTCACGACAGAAATTGTTACACCGATTCCTTACTGTTATAAATTGAATATAACTTTTCTGGTTTCATTTGAGCTGCTTTTCTGAGGCAATGGACCAAAAATATGTCACAACTTAAAATTTCTATACAGTTGATTGTGTAGGAGAGAGCAAGAATTTAAAATCAATATACATGTACTCACGAATCGTAATCCAAAACAACTTTTCCCTCTCTGATTTCTTTTTCCAAAAATTCTTCTTGAGTCATGGTGGGTACACTAAGATAGCCTGCACCAAACACCTTAGCCTGAAAGGAAAAAAAATTATCACCATCATCACCACGACCATCATCACCATGCTACACTAATTTAGTGCCATATTTACAGTCAAAGGACATGAAGCGTGCCCCCTAGACTGCATTAATGATTTCATTATTTGAATATTGAGTTGATTATTTGCTCTGAGTTTTCATTAATAAGACCAAAGACTCCCAAATTTAAAATTAATTCTCTACTCGAATTTCGATCGGAAATGCACACAAACTTCACACTAGCCTTTCTGTGGAGGTTTCCTACCTGTTTATGGCACTCGTTGAAGAATCCAATCAAAACGCAAGTAGAAAATAGATTTTGAAGTTCGTAGTCTTTGGTTTTATTAGTGAAAACTCTGACTGAATAATCAACGCAATATTCGAATAATGAAATCATTAATGGAGTCTAGAGGGGCACGCTTCATGTCCTTTGACTGTAATGTGATTTGATGTATTAGGGGTGAATAAGTGGCTTTAAGTGACTATATATTACTCCATGATTTTTAAATGCTAACACTTCAGCATCCTTGTGTACCAAAAACTACTGTATTCTTGGTTAGGGCTCTTTGTATTGCAGGGCATTGTTTAGCTTCTGTTCTATCATTTTCAGCTTGTTTCTATTGAACTGCATAGTCTGTGATGTCAGCACAAGAAGGCAGAACCCAATAAACCTTTTCAGCTGTGATGTACATGTAATTTTGTCCCATTTCAGACCATGTGTCATCCTCTTGGGAATAAGATTCTTTGTTTGAGGTGCATCCATATTTTAATATTAAAACACATCTTCTCAAGTGTTACCATAAAACAAAGAAATAATTACCAGGTGAATGACACAAGGTCTGAAATGGGAAAAAAATTACTCACAAGCTTAAATGGTCTCTTGATAGGCACTTTAGCTTATCAATTATGACATGTTGCATATGATATGTTGATAGATATGATATTGATATGTTGCATATGATATGTTGATAGGCTGCATTCATTATGTATGGCTGAGGGGGGTCAGGTGAAATTTTTATATACTAGGAAAATTTTAAGATCCCCCCCTTGTAATAAGAAAAAAATCATGTATCCCCC
>JAADYU020022786.1:0-10494 GCA_011763375.2 Heteractis magnifica
AGTATGATACTGCTATGGTATGGCTAAGAATTTGCTGTGTTGTTTCCCACTCATAATAAATTCACTCTATTAATTTGCTGATTTTTTTCCTGATAAGATGAAATCTGCTCCATGAACCAGATTTGTGTATTTCATACTATTGAGACCTGTACATGTATAATTCAGATTTTATCCATTTTACCTTCACTAGAATTCAAACGCACAGTATGAGAATGTCTGTAAAAAAAGAAAAAAATACATGTAAGACAAAGAAAAAAGCTTCTCAGCAGCCAACTCTTACAAGTTGTATACAGTCAATTCAAAAAACGTTGTTGACCTGACACTTGACTACGTGACTGGACTGAAAGGGTGTATGGGTAGAAATCACTGAAGTAGTTTAAAACTGCATATCTAATTTAACATAGTATGTGCTAGGCTTACAGTATAGACCTTTGCTGGCAAGGTTTTTGGATGATTCATGTCCTCAGCATGAAAACTGAAGAAGCAGCCATCTATTTATCAATATCCCCAAAGTGTAGTTAATGATTTGTTTCAAAATTAAGCAGTTTTCCTTTCACAAAACACGAGATTTTTAAAATGGATTGCTGCTTGCCATTTTTGTTATCTTATTAGTATGTGTGAACAACTGTATGCAGAGCAAATAATAAATGCTTCAGTGATTTCTACCCATACTTCCTTTCAGTCCAGTTGTGTAGCCTTGAGGTTGGTCAACGACAACGTTTTTTGAATTGACTATATTGCATTGGGTGCCACTCCACACTATTAAAACAGGGAACACCCAACCCCCCACTCTCAGGAGCTGGACCTCCCCTCCCCTCCAAAAAACAAGCCCTGACACAAAATCTGTTGAGCATAATTATGAACACAAAACAGGGTAGACTCAATTATGGTAGCATGTTGCATGCTGGCCACAGCCACACATACTCCAATTTGAGCAGATGAATGCCTACTTCATGTCCTTAGAGCTGATTTTGTACATGCATGACTGTGCAAAGCTTGCGGCATGAACACAGTGGTGACATGGTAAGGATACAGCAAGGCACATCAAAATTCTAAAAAACATTACAGTCATGGTAAGGCATGCTTATGGCACCAATTGGGCCCCAAGCTTTTCACAGTCTTGTGAAATCTGCTCTCAACATCTCTGTTACAAGGTTTTCAGTCACACACCCGACACTACCTACACTGATTTCAAACAAAAACCAGAATTCCTTTGAATCAACCTACTTGTCATGTGAAGACTTTGTAGTTGGCTCCGTAATCAGACCATTCCCTTTTAATACATTGTTTTTCTCAGCATTTTTTGACTCAAGTAACTTGAGTGCTGCTAGATTTTGCTGCTGTTGTTCCTTCTCACAGTTCACTCTTGCTTTGTGCTCTGCTAAAAGCTCGTCAAATTTTTTCCGCCTACCAGGCACAGCACGTCTCAAAGATAAGGCATGAGTCTGGAGAATTAAACAACATAAATTGTTATTCTAAAATTATATTAATTCATGTGAGATGTGTTACTATGTGGTCCACACGATTATGAAAATTACCTTGCAAGTCAATGATCTTGTACACCTCTTCTGCTGTTCCTGCACCCACACACCACAGTGTTTGTCGGCATCAAACTCTCTTTCTGTAAAAATAAACCCAGACAAACGAACTCAAAAATGTTTATCTTTACATCCTAATCATAAAACCAGTAACAGGGCTTTCATTTATTGGAGCAAATAGGCAAAATACAGAAATCATATCTTGCTTCAGCTTGGGTGTAATGTTTGCCAAGTTTCAGATCATGTCATTCCCTTACAAGTGTATCACTTCTGTGTTTCACTCTTGGCTAATGCTTTTGAAGGTACATTAACATGAATTGTTCTGAAGGGAATGACGTGGTCTGATATTGAAAAGCATTTCTCAGAAACAACAAGAACAATATCTACTCTTAAGAGTTGCACAAGTATATGAGATAGAAAGTGTTCACATATAGCTCTTATTAACTGGGCACAAGGTCTGAGCTATGAACCCGGGGGGGAGGGGGTACTCCCTTTGTCCAAGTGGTAGTGGTGATCGGTGGTCCTTTTAGGGTGGTAAATATTTCCTGTGTGAACCTTTTAGGGGTTGCAACTCAAAAGTCAGTTATGTAACACTACTCCATACCTTTTAGAGGCAATTGTTATTAATTTTCTTTATTGAACAACATTAAAAGGTGTTATCAGTTACTGACTACCGTAAAAGATCAGTGCAATCAGTTTTTCACCAGCTTAACAAAGTTAATCTTCTCTTTTGACAAAGACATAATATATAGTCATACCTTTTAGGGGTGAAATCAACATGGCTTCCAAAGCTCTTTTAATTTGTGCGTACCTTTTAGGGGTCGTTTTCAAAACTGACTGCTGATCACCCCTATCACTTGGACAAAGAGAGTACCCCCCAGGCTATGAACCTAGTTTTTTTCTGCTGCCTTATGGCCCAGACGTGTAGTGCGTGGGCCATAAAAAGTGGGGAAAAACAAGGTTCCATAACTTACACATGGACTGATAATAAGATGTTTATTATATGGCAAGGCAAACAGAAAAATAAGGTTGTTGGTCCGTACCATAAGTTATGGACCGCAAATTGGCCAGTGAGAGCACATGAAACTACCTTGCCTTATAATAAAAAGTATTATTATATAGCAAGGTAATTTTACGCGCTCTCATTGGCCAATGTGCGGCCCATAACTTACCGACCAACAACTTTATTTTTGTGTTCACCTTGCCATATAATAAATATCTTATTATCAGTCCATGTGTAAGTTATGGAACCTTGTTTTTCCACACTTTTTAATGGCCTGCACGCTATGCACTTGGGGCATAAGGCAGTGGGGGAAAACTCAGCCCATAACTTATAGTACAGCCCTTGCGCTTGGTTAATAAGAACTATATATTCAACACACTTTTTCCTGTTCCTTTTTCATCCATGCTTACCCCTTGTTGGTATAACTTTTCGAGGAGACTTCTTGTTTGTACTAGAAGACTTCTTCATAGCTGCATTAGGAACCACTTGTTGGATCTTCTTTGAAATTACAGCATGATTTGCCTTTGGTACTGTCAGTGGGACTTCTTCTATCTTGACTGAGCTGTCTTCAATTTCAAGCTTTTCTATTTTGATTGATGCCTGATTAGGACTAGAGATCTTGGATTCTGACTCTAGAATAAGCTCCACTGTTGTACTATCATCTACCATTTCTGGCGATGGCGTTGGTGGTGGGATGACCTTTTTGTGTAATAGGGCTACAAAAAAATTTCAGTCACTAATGAGATAACGAGAGGAATTTGCAAGAAGAGGGAGTTGGGGGGGGGGGGGGGTTCAAAACAGCAAAATGGTATTAACAGGTTAAATAACATTAATAATAACATTAAATTATTTATGCTGTGCGAATTCAACATAACCTTTTAAATGTGGAAAAAACTAGTTTAGATACATCCATTAAATACATACACAAGATCTTGAAAGATTGATTAAAGTAAAAATAAAGCCATGATTTTAGAGAGCAGAATTTGAATAATAATAATAATAATATAATAATAATAACAAACTATATTCTATGCACACCAATGATTTATTGTTATAAATCTGTGAAAAAAATCAATGTGAACCAGCCAGTTGACTAATGTGGTTTAATATATAGTGGTATAGACTGAGCGGAAACTGTAGAGTGGAGGATATGGAATGGATTTTTTTAATTTGGTGCCAACACTAGTGTTCAGTTCAATTCTTTACTGAACACATTTTTTCCTCATATCCCACTTTGGGCATTTGGAAACCTATGACTACTTGGTTCACCCATACACGGCAATAGAACCTGAAACTAACCCAGAATTAATTACCCCAGTACAAGATCAGTCAGCTATCCAATCAGGATGCTTGATTATGGGTGGCATACGCTGTTATTGCATTGCCTCTCACCACTGTGAGTCCAATAGATCGGCTCGCTGGTTTGAGACCTGCAGGTGCCATATGTGAGTAAAGTTTGTTAGATGTGTTGTTCTCTCCCTTGCCATGAGCAGGATTTTTCTCTGGGTTCTCTGGTTTTCCTCCCTCCATAAAAATCAACATGTAAGTTGAGTGTTGTGTGCTGTAAGTATTGAATGCAGTGGTAGTGTATGTGGAGTGAACCTCAAGGAAGAGCCCATCACGGGGAGTGATGGTTGTAAAATATGCATTTTATATGCAACTATTGTGGCAGGAATTAGGTCACAATAGGTTAATTTTAACCCTAAATTTCTCAGTCGTTAAACCCTGACAGATACTTGGGGAAGGATAGTAACAAAACTTGAAATTTCAGTTGTTAAAAAGGAAAAAAGAATAATGTGATGAATGTGGTAACAGAAGTAATTGCGTTCAGTGTGTATAGATTGAAATTACATAAAGAAAACAATAGCATTATGCTCTTGGCGGGAATCAAACCCCATATCTTTGGTTTACTAGTCCCAATATATTGACCACTACACACAGTGACCAACCACACTGGTAACAGGCAGAAAATGTAGTGCATGTGACAACTGTAGGGAATTCCAGGGTGATGTTTTCTCTAAGGGAAAGCTGAACACTGTAATTTTGGGTGCACATAAGAATTTGAAATGTAACAGAGGTAATTCCTTTTGATGAATGTGGTATATGTAGCTGAGATGATGAAAACATCAAATTAACCTCTTTGACTCCAAATTATCTTGTTTTGTGTCAAATGTATGACAGCAAAGCAATAAAATAATGATTACTTTATGTATGTCTTAGGATAAAGATTTAAAAAGATCAAAAGACCATAGTACAAAACATGAACATACACATGTTCAATTCCTGGTGCAAATTTTCAAAAAGGTCAAAACCATTAAACATATGTCTTCAAATCACAAAGGTCAAGAATTATGAGATCTAGACAATCCTAAAAAACAAAGTCTATAGATCTTGAAACGTTTTAAGTTTGAAATCTGTAAATAAATAGGTAAGTAACAAACTTCACATGATAGCTGTAATTCACTGCTAACTGCAACTGCTGTGAAAATAATGATAATTGATTTTTCATCAAAAGGATATATCCTAATCATTTGGCACTAGAGTGCTCATGACCTCAAGAAAAAATTCTTTCTTTAAATTTTTTTTTTTAATGAGGCCAAAGAACTCTTAAACAAGAATATTTCTACTGCACATGAAATATCTAATAAATCATTACAGTAGCTAAGAACGGAAGCGTTATAACAAGTTTGTTTAGCGCGAATTTATGTTTTCATTTTTCAGTGCAAAGAGGGTTAAGGAATTCTTCACCTTGCTAACCCAAACTTACCACAGTGTCTTGAAAAAGTGGAAATTTTGACTACTTTTTCACATTCTTTACAAATCACCAGACAAACTTCTTCTTGTGCGGGACACAAACCATACAAATTCATATCTGTGATAGAGAAATTCAGATTGACTCTTTACATTATTCATCGATGTGTTTTCTTTTTCATATACAGCTTTAGATACCCAGCGAGTTAAAACAAAAACCTCTTATTACTGACTGAGAAAAAATAAATTGAGGTTAAACAATGAAACTGTGGGTTCAAATGAACTCGATCCGTGCAAGAATTTCAGTCCGTTTAAAGATTTGATAGTGTTTATATGATGGGGGGTAAAGAGGTACCCATTAAGGTGTACTATACTATCACTGTAGTTAATACAAGCCATGCGAGAGGACATATGCAAGGGGTATTGGCTTTAGACAGGCAACCTGCGAAGATCTAGTAAAAAAGCTCCATCCTGATCTCTAAGAGTGAGGAACTTTTTTATGTAGTTCGATGAAGGAATCGCGTCCAAGGACTTCACGTGAGAGTCATTTTTTTACCTTCACACCGTAATCTCGTGGCTTCACTGGGACCAAAAGTATTGTTTTCGTCCACTTCCATGGCTAAAAACAGAAAAATAACACAACATTGTCTTTGAAAATCTAGGACAAATACGCACCTCTGGAGGAATCTAATAAGACAAAACGGTAGCCCGAAGATCATATTTACCTTCTGGCTCTTCTTCTGATGAGTCTTCATCGAAAGAACTCCACGAACTCCCCGAAAGTAGGGAATGACAGTGGATTTTCGCCATTACAACTTCATTCCTGATTTAGATGTTGCTTTCTCCTCTGTTGTCCGATGTCACATTCGGAAACAAGACGAACTTCCTCGGAAGATCTTCGTCACCTCTGTTAAAGCATCCGAAGTCTTTCCGACCTTTGAAAATGTCAAAATAATAGTGTCAGGCTTTGCACGATAAAGAAAGCTGTCATTTCGATGGTGTTTTGACCTCAATTCTGACATCTTCGTACGTTATAGCATAGAATATATGCGCCAAAATAGACCAAAGTTTTGTCGGAGACATTGAAATCCAACAAAAAATAACTACCGACTTGGCGGCCATTTTGAAACTCACCTCTACAAAAATTAAGTTTTCGCTTAATACCGAGTACTTAGGCTCTGGCTTCCTTTTTATAGGCGGATTTGTGTTATTCTTTGCCTAGACGCTGGAATAATAGCATCATGTCTATGCAAATAGTGAAATCGTTCAAAAGTTTTTGATACAAAGCACCGCCATGATTGTGTTAATTTCACGACCTGCTTCGGCGTAATTGGTCAGCGGTGAGGGACAAGTTGCGCATGCACAACGAGGGAATTTTAAAAACCATGGCGGATGAACAACGAGATAAAATTGTTCTGAGTTTTCGCAATAGTTTACTGCATGATTCAGACGTATTTCTTCTCAATGAAGGCCAGTGGTTGAACGACAATCTTATTGGATTCATGTTTGAGTTAGTAGCGCTATTTTACTGACGTTGTCCTGTCGTTAGAAGCTATATTTGAACAGTATAGTTTGATGTCTTACGAAAAAATTTCATTGAATAAGTTTGGGTATAAGTTTGGGTAATTTAACTCATGAAGTATTTCGTTTTCAGGTACTTTGAGCATGAAGAATTCAAAGATGCTTGTGACATTGTGTTTATCAGTCCTAATGTCTCACAGTTTATCAAACTTGGTGATGGTAAGCTAAGTTTTCCTTCTATTCAAAACTCAGAATCCACCCATTCACATTTTCCCATTTCACGTCATGTATTATTCCCTTGGGTTTTGTTTCTTGGTAATGCTTGAGAAGATTGATATGACCCGAAACAAATCTTATTTTCAAGAGGATAACATATGGTCTGAAATAGGAAAACATTTGGCCCATAAGTTGAATGGGTCCAGGCCCGTGCAAACGCACCCAACATTGTTGGCCAACAACATCCAACATTGTTGGGCCCAACATGTTGGGAGCATTTGAACACCATGTTGCATATTGTTGGAACTTGTTGGATGTTGTTGGGTGAAGTTTGAAACACATCAAACTTTATAGCCAACAAGCCCAACATTTCTTTTATTTCCCAGTCATTGAAGTATAGCTCAAAAATATTGTGTTTATTTGCCCAGCAATGTTGGACTCACACATGTGAAATATGCATCATATCCATGAAAATTTTACACAAACAAGCATATTACCCAATGTTGTTTTACATTAGCTGTTAATGCCACCTGGTTAGCTCAATTGGCATAGCATTTGTTAATATGCAGGAGGTTGTTGGTTCAAGCCCTGGCTGAACCAGTGCTCAGGGTCTTAAAATAATTGAGGAAAAGGTGCTGCCTTTGTAATAACATCTAAAAATTGTTAGACCTTCACGTGGTTTGGATGATCACCTTAATGACTGTCCAGTCTCTTTCAACTTTAGAGATGTTAACCTCTATAAACAAAGTTGTTTATTTATTTAATTTATTTATTTGTTGGGCCTTTTTGGGTCTGTTTGAAGACAAACACCAAAACTGAACCAACAACTGCCAACAATGGAGAAAAGCAGGGGCATATCATCATCATCACCTGACAAAAGAGCAATTGCTGGTATCATTTCAAAGCATTTTCATTGGATAAGCAGTAATTTTGCTTTAATAGATTCTGTTAGTGTTGTTAGTTCCTTACTGTGAAGGTGTCACATGCCTTGATATTTCACAGTCATGTGAAAACTACTCCAGAGCAGATATTTTTGTTTATGGTATGTAGCTCAGTCATGGTACAAGCAACCATTAGAATGGAATCTGCTTGATCTGAAAAAATGGAGTAGTACAACACACACTCAGACATTCAATCATTCACTTTGTCTATCCTAGTGGTTGCTCTTGTAAACTTTAAGAGTTATACATTCAAACTTTGACAAAACATTCTTTCCTTTTCAATCAAATGTAAAGCATAGTAATAACACAATATTTTTAAGAGAAAGTGATTGACTTTTTTTAGGTCCTGAAGTTGGGATTTTCTTGGAACCACTTGATTTACCAAAACATAAGTTATTGTTTTTTGTCATTAATGACAATGAATCAAAGACTTCTACTGGAGGATCACATTGGTAAGTGTTCCGTAAATCTGAATGAAGTAATTAAATATGAAGATAATATTACATGTACTCAAAGAGATATGAATTTTAACTTCAAGCATTGATAATTTCAAATATACTTGGATATTCCACATAAGAAAATAAAATGTCTCACATTAAAACATGCCTTCTGCAACTTATTATACTATAAAAATTGTGAGGCAAGATCTAAAGAACATTTCACAGTGGTTTCTGGGCTGATCATGTTGATTTTATATGGTCGAAAGGATATAAATAAATATTAATAATATGATGCATTAGGGACTGTTCATTTATTATTGGGAGGTGGGGCTGGTGGTTTTGTGGTGGGGGGAGGGGCACCTGAAAAATTTGGCTATGAAAGGGGGGGGCCAAAGAAAAAATATGATATGTTGGAGGGGGATCATGCAAAACATGGACAAAATGAGGGGGGGCCAAGTGAAAATCTTATGGAATAAAAGGGGGGCTACACAAAATTTTTAGCAAAAATTCCAAAAACCACCAGCTCCCCCTCCTGATAAAAAATGAATGGTCCCTTATTAATATAATTTGCAGGAGTCTGCTGACATATAATAGAGAGGCAAATTCTTTTATTCATTATGATTCCTTCCATGGGAACAACAATGATGCAGCAAAAAGTATAGCCAAGAATATTCAGCCATTTTTAAGCAGTGATAAATGCAATGGTAAAAAATCTTTTTAAAAAACTTCTTTTCTTGATGAGCATTCATAATTTATGGGTCAGGAGGGCTATGTGGATTTTAAATTTTGAAATAACACTATTATAACAATCCCCCCATAACAAACCAGATATTTTTGACGACTCCCCTAAATGTGCAGTATACAAGTTGGTGCAAAATATACTACCGAATTCCCTGAAGTGTTGGCAGCCCGAAAAAAACACTTCATTGGATTTTCATTTGGATCAATCGAAATGATCGCATGACATTGCATATTCTACGCATGTGGAATGTGGTGGTGATATTTGGTGTTTGAAGTCTGCAGATTAACGATAAATATGTCAAAATTTTCCATATTAGGCATTAAACTGCAGACTTCATGCACCAAATATCACGACCAAATTCTACATGCGTAAAAGTATGCAATGTCATGTGATCATTTTGATCAATCCAGATGAAAATCTGGTGGATCGTTTTTTCGGGCTGCTGACACTTCAGGGAATTTGGTAGTAATACTCCCCAAAATACTTTTGATGCCTCCCTTGAGAAGATGTTTCTTGAGAAAGTTGCTGTTCTCCCCTCAAAATCCACATGCCCCCCAACCCAAAAATTATGATTGCTCCCTAAACATACCAAATTTTTCCCTCACATTTGGCTTACCTTATGAAAAAATATAAAAAAGGACAAGCTGACAAAGTATTGGATTCATTAACATTAAATTATAAAGTGGCATTTAATGTTTTTCTTTTTACTCTTCAGTCAATGGGCATCCATCTTTTGTCAATGGGAAATGCCCTCAACAACAAAATGGTAAGAAGTTTTCCTATTAACTGGTGTATCAGTGCTCATACACTTTATTTGTATATACTTTATCTGTGGATGAGTCAGAAAATATGTTGAGATTAGTAAAGAAACACCATAGAGATTTCTTTCCTTTTCCTAGCTTTGTCAATAGACCTCCTTGGCTATGGGTTTAATGTTTTCCCATTTCAGACCACATGTCATTTCCTTGGGTTTTATCTCTTTGTTTCTTGGGAAGATATGTTAAAATGGATGAGCCTCAAACAAAGAATCACATCTCAAGTAAATGACACATGGTCTGAGATGGGAAAACATTAAGCCCAAGTCAAGGAGGTCTATTACAAAGATGAACAAAGCATTAATTAAATTTAGGTCAGTCTAGGAAAAGAATTCAAACTTTAGTACTCAATACAATGTAAAACGTAAAACGTACATTTAGGTTTCATGAGCTTTCAACTTAGGTCAGTCTGTTGTTTTCACTTTTGACAACTGGCCTCATCTACATAATCATCCATCCCATGCCAGTCTCCTTTATTTCTTTCAAAAATGGCATGGGGGACATAGTGGTAAAACATTCACCTCTCA
>JAADYU020023008.1:0-10486 GCA_011763375.2 Heteractis magnifica
CTGAAACAATGAAATATTAATATGATAAAAAATAGACAAAACATAATAAATATAAGCTCACCTCTGTTATTATCCATCGAACCAAAGCGACATGTGTATATGTAAATGAGCTAGATAACCGCGTATTCACAATTGCCCTCAGTCCCTTCGCAGCCTAATCAAATGGACTGATCCCCGGGACCTAAAAAAATGATCAAATGCCCGACGGAGGGAGCCACAAATGCTTTCAAATCCCCTCATATTGCCCACACTCCCCCCCCACGGGGTTTACTTTGATAGGTGCATTATGTCAAATGAAGTATCGCTATATATGGCTAAATATTTGTGGCTGGAGTTGTATATGGATTAAGCTACACAATCACTTGTGGGATTTTTGGTGGGATTAATTACTAGAGAGATTTTTTGATAAGGTCAAGGAGGTCACATTACATTAAGTATTACATAACATAGAGCATGGAAGTGTTTGGCACTGACTTAGAGTACATACATGGTAAAACATGCTGTAACCTCAAAATGGTTTTTGGTTTTGTTTTTTGGTTTTGTGTAAATCTTCCAATCACAGTGCTTAGTTACCATTACAGTAAAGTATGGTATAGTTACTAATTTTCCAGTCTATCTAATCTGTGTGCAACCTTACTAGAGGACATCCTCCATCTCTTTTTGAGCAGATCCTGAAAGGATTTGTACTGATGTGGATGTGATTCACTGCTCCATAGTTACTGTTGCTATGTCAGACAAGCTAAAACATTTTGTCAGGTTACAGCATCAAAACTAATGGTGATCCCAAAAGTTATCTACAGTTAAAACATGTTATGCAACCTGAGAATACATTTAGAGAATTGGCTACACAAGGTAAAAATTTCCCAGAAATCTAGAGGTTTAGACTATTGTTTATCAGTTGATCTCTGCCATATTCCTTTGCATGAAGCATTGATGAAGCTATTGTTTGAGTGGATCTATGAATTCAGAAAGAGATAAAGGATCTAAATATACCTTCCTATTTGACAGCTGAAAATGTCAATGACTTTGATGAGCATGATCTGTCAAGACTTCGGCGTGATGACCTTTGGCTAAGATGTTTTATTAGAGCAAAAAACCAGGATATCACCAAAGCCTTAGAAGCTCTGGTAATCAACTTGATTTAATATTTGATAATTAATTTATGAAATATGATAAAATGAATGAATCATCATTATCCTTACTGTAATGATAGCCAAAGAATACATGATTATTTGCCTGTATCTTTAATCTTTTCACAGGTTATATGTCTTAGATGGAGAAAAACATTTGGCGTAAATGGTTAGTGTTTAGATAAGAAATAATAGTAACCTTGAGGAACATTGCCACAGCAATGTGCAGTATTTAAGGTTGTGTTCAATTGAGAGTATACTGAGTGCACTTTTGCCATTTTGATGTATAGGTGAAAAAATTCAATGAAATAGAGAAAAGCATTGCATTTTTTGCTGTGCAACAACCTTGAGATGGTATTAAAATAGGAATAGATTCATGATTATTTAAGGCATAATTTTTTGTTATGTTATACTTTTTTTATGCAGAATTAACTGAGAGACAAATTGATAGAAGATTGTTTGAAATAGGATTTCTCTATCCTCACAATAGAGATAAAGAGGGAAACTCCATAAGTAAGTTTTTTATGAACCAGTATGCATAACTCCCCACCAAGCTACCATCATGCAAGCAATTAACCCTCACCCTGTAACTCTGTCATAGTAACCTTCAGGCAACTGACAGTCATTCAAGTCATATAGACAACTAGACCATTCCACTTATTGTGCAGCCACTCACCTCTTGTCAGAGTCTAATCTATGATTCTAATGATTTTTTAATGCACTATTAGCATAATTATATCCTGGAATACTATCACTATTTTTTCAGTTTTGTTCATTGGTAAAAACTACAAAAAGGATCAACAGCAGCACATGGAATTGAAGAGATTTTTAGTGTTTCTTCTGGAAAAGCATGTGAGTACATGTAGATTAACACTTGATAGAGAAATAGATGTTTTAGATGTGTAGAAATATGATTACTGTACCACTTGTCGGAGTTGGAATAGTCCAAAAGAGATGACGCTGCCTTGTACACTTTAGGCTAGAATGTACCCAAGCAGAAAGGTCACACTAGTGTTTGATATGCAGGAGACAGGGCTTGCAAATATGGTAAGAAAAAGAATATTCAGTTTATTTTATAATCATAGTTGTCAAGTCATAAGCCATGAATTTTTGTGTTAAATCTGTATTTATAACATAGCTAAGATATAACATGCACTCTGATTGGCTACTTACCTATAAAAAAGAAATGAATGGTACATGCTGATAGTGCACACTCATGCATCATTGCTGACATCAGAACTGTTTCAAGTTCTTTGATGCCTCTTTTTTAGAGCACAAAACTGTCTTTCAGGATACAGATGTTGATAAAAACTCATTACAGATCATTCATCTGTTGAAAATTTCCCATGGGGAATGCTTGTGATGTTTTTTCAAGAGCATTCTTAACAGCTCTTCTCTTCAACAATGGCTGAATGAATTTTCAAATTACAATGTTTTCAGTGCATGCTAGGACACTTTGTAAGCTAAACTGAAGAAAAGAAACCCTTTTCCAATGTGTAAAAACTCTAGCTATTTTATAAAAGCAATGGTCAATGCTTAGAAGTGTGTAAATCTAGTTCTGGATGCACTTGGATAGTTGGGAGAGCACTCTCGTAGCTAGAGTTGCTCTTGGCTCCACCTCAAGGAACTCTTACACTACCATTGTGTTCTCCCAACTTATCTGCGTGCATCCAGAACTAGATTGACACATGCTAAACATTGACCATTCCTTAAATAGTATGCATTATATATAGGGCATGGTATGGCATGGCAGCTTTAAATAAACAATATATATCATAACTATATTTCTTGTGGATTTCAGGACATGGATTTTATTAAGTTCATTGTCACTTGTTTTACAAATTATTTTCCCAACACACTAGGTAAGTTGAATTCAAATAGGCACGCATTGTCACTTGATTAATTTAGTTTTATAGAGAGTGAATGTGCATCAAAATTGAATTCCAGGCTTGTGGTAGTTTTTTGTATGAAACTTGCTGTAATGTTTTTTCACAGTTGTACAGAAACTATAACTTTTTATTATTACAAAGGATACAGTCTAAAATGATGATTTTGTTTCATTCTTCAAAGCTTGGATGTTGGTTGTTGAGTTGCCATGGATTTTGTCAGGTAATTAAGTTCCCTATTTCTGCTGCAATGTGTAGTACAACCAGTTCAATAAACAATATATTTAATAATGCAATGAAGTATTGATATATGTTTTTATTGTTAATAGCTGCTTGGAAGATTGTAAAAACTTGGCTCTCCCCTGAAGCAGTGAATAAAATCAAGTATGTAATATCGAATCATACATTTAAATTATCATGGTCAAACAAGCTGAGAGAATTGGGCCTGGAGTATGCTGAAAGTAGAAGGGTATAGTGCTGTTATCCTTAGGGACCTTAGGCAGTCTAGAAATCAACAACATGGACATCACACGTACATTCCTGTTTAATGCATGCACCTTCCTCTTCAAGGTTTTAGAATGTGAAACAACCTGAACTGATATTCTGAACCTCAATGATGAAAGTGCATGCATGAACAAAGACATATGCGTGATGTCCACATTGTTGATTTTCTTGGCTGGTTAAGGTTCCTATTACCAAGGTTACTGGAAATGAAGCTATTATTCAGTTGCTGAAAATATATTCCTATGTCATTCATCCTCCTGTTAACTTTATTTACTGGCAGATTCATGAACAAACAAGAGTTACTGGACTTTGTGGATGAGGATAAGGTTTTGGTGAAACTTGGAGGAACTGTGAGTATATTTCCAGATATTTCAAGTAAGACTATAAGCTTTCAATAACAGTTTTGTATTTCAAAGGTTTTAATCAAAATATATTATTGTTATTTTGGCAGGATACATATGAATATTCATATCCTCCCAGCAATGAAGATAATGGTCTGGGACCTCCAGAAAGGTGAATATGATACTGGGCAAGTTGATTTTATACATGAAATTCAGTTGAAACTCCTGACCTCTCTTTTGGGTGTGTACAGTGTAAACTTGTTATTAAAAACCCTGTGAAATGAACATGCAAAGACTTATAACAGTTTAGAAGTTGTAAAAGAAATGTGAGATTTGAAAAATCATAGCTGTTTTTAGAGGTGAATACTCTGACTTTTAACAGGTTCTCATTCAGTGATGTGTGAACCAGAATAATGGATCAAATCCACATGGGCGTATTTGTTTCCTATTTCAGACCGCTTGTCATTCCCTTGGGTATTGTTTCTTTGTTTCTTGGTAGGACTTGAGGAGATGTTGATATGCATGAGCCTCTAACAAAGAATTGTATTACCAAGGGAATGACACATGGTCTGAAATGGGAAACCATTATGTCCAAGGTGATTAAGTCTATTGTATCTCCTGACAAATAGTAATTTTTCTTTTTCAATTAATGTTAAGGGATCCAGAAACTCTTGATGTACCTGCAGACAGCATAACATCAGCTGACACTTCAACGGGGAAAGTTGAGGATCATTCAGTGAGGCTGTCATTTGATGAATCAGATACTTCACTCTCAAAGAAGGTTTGACTTACAATTATTTACACTGATAAAATAGCTCCCTCAGTTAATTTTCCTTTTAATTTCTATATAGTTATTTTCACAAAAATGTTAGATTTCTAATGCATTCTGATCAAGGCTCTGCTAGCTGCATAGGACTCTGAAAATTGGGCTCTTAGTAGAAAAAATGCTGACATTTTAAAGTACAAGGAATCTCATTTTACTTAATGATTAATTTTCTTTTGTTCAGGTTAAATTTGAGGAAAAGGCTGTAGCTAATAACTCAGCTACAAACGACTCTTCAGTGGATAGCACAGCAAATGTAAGATAAATTGTCTTTTACTGTAATGTGAATTATTTTACTATCTTGACATTCTAACCAACTAATACCCAATGTTTTTGAATCAAGCTCAGTAAATCAGTCATTAAAACCCAGTCATCACCAAAGAAGACAAATCCAACTGCAGCACCAGAACAAAAATCTGTTAACAAACTTCTAAACATCACGTGAGTTCATGTTCCATACAAATAATCTTGTTGCCTACAATGTAGGTGCCTGGAAGGACTTAAATGGTAAAGTTGAGTTCACTTGTAAAAGAGGGTTTTGGGTGTGGCACTCTCAACATACCGACCAATTTGTAAATGGGAATGTTCTGGGAATATTGATTGATATTGAATGAGTTTTCCAGTATGCAATATTGTTGAATGTCAAAAGAAATGAAGAGAAGAATATGTTTAATTCAGTTTTTTTCTTTCTCTGTTTTTTAGGCCTGCTCAGGAGTTAGTTTTCAGTGCAACAGCAAACGCATCAGGCGAAATCCTGCAGGTTCTTACTCTAGACAACAGCACTACTTCCCCTGTTGCTTTCAAGGTAGACACCACAAATTGACTCGCCATTATGTCGCTTGAAGCTTCTGACAAGCTACAAATTTGCGCACAGTACTGCCAGTGGCTAGATGCAAAGTAACCACACATGGCTGGGGTCCTTAAAAGCCCCTTCTGATTTTCGCATCTCTTGTTTTGACGCGCGCGCACCCGAGGAAGCTACTGCTTGTTTTCTGCGATTCATTTGAAGAGAGGAGTGCTGTCATGGGAAGGGTCGGTAAACAAAGACTATTGAAGAAAGCTGCGACTCTTGATAACAGATTAGCAAGAAAACGCAAAAACGTTAAAAATCTTATATACTATCAGGTTAAAACCACTTCTCCAGAGAGTTACCGAGTACGTCCGAGTTCAGGTCGCATCAGCCCCAACTCCTTCACGGATGTCAGTGTGTTCTTACAACCAGGTCAGTCTTCAGTAACGTAGGAACAATCTCTCTTCCTTTTGTTTCTCTTGAACCTTCAATAACAAAATCACTTGTGATACATCCTAGGTCACGAGACGCAAGTCGCTCGTGATAAGTTTCTTGTAATGTCAACTGAAATCAAAGAAGGTATGACGTCATCAGAGACGGCTACAGTGTGGAAAACTGCTCCAAAATCTAGCATATTGGAACACAGGTAACCCAGCAAACTAATTGTCGTATTTTCTGTTTAAGTTATGTCCGGTTGAACTCTTTGCATGGGCTAGTTTATTTACTTATGTGTTTCCTTTCCGACTGCTTGGATCTTTTTCACACAGATTAAGATGTTCGTTAGAGAAAGCCAGGCCAACGCATCAAGGTGACAGTTCTGAGACGTCAGATGAGGGCAGTCTTGCTGCTAAGTTAAAAGCTTTGACAGAAAACTTGAAATCTGTTGAAAAAAAGGTGAAATGAACAAAAATTTCAATATTCCCCCGTATACCGGTGTAATAGAACCATGGTACACGGTTACGGTACGGATTGACGACATCCGTTGAGCAGTCACAGCTCACCATCCAATTAAAAGCTTGAACTCGGTACCTTCATTGTTGCTTGCGCGGCACGTCCATACCGTACGTTTTTGCATTCACACAACTCACCTAAGTTTTTTTTTTACGCACCAAACCTCATCATTGAAGACTTGTACCCAGCAGGACTTTGTAGCTTTCATCATTTCTGTTTGTGAAACTGATACACTTTGCAACCATATCTTCTAGGTTGATAGAATCGACAGGAAGATTTCTTACGTCGAGGACGGGCTTCAACTATTCATCAAAGTTCAGCTTGGACTTTTCTCAGGAATGATTGTTATTTTTGCAGTTGTTTTTTATTATGTGATGTATTTTATTCCATAAGAGTAACTGTACCATGGAAATAGCTAAATCTCTTGTTGGGACTCAAATGGAAATAACCCGAAAAGATAAAACACAGTGAAAATTAATTGAGCATCGATTATTTTAGGAGTGCGGTCCACTTTTGAATAATGGGGGTGTTAAAAATTAAAATAAGAATTTTCTATTCGTTGTACCGGTGGAATGGACCTCTTTAGTTTGGGAGTAATGTTTACCCATTTCAGACAACGTGTTCTTTGTAGCGTTTCTAAAAAATGGGTAAACATTACGCCTAAGCTAAGAGGTCCATTGGCTAAAAAGAAGTTATTAGTTTCTTTAAAAAAATCTTAAATAATTGTTCCCGCTAAAATAGAATTTCCCGCTCATCATTCTGACTACAATAACAGGAAATAATCCAATGTAGTCAAGTTATATGATGGGCGGCGTGCAGACGTTTCGCGCAGGGGGGGAGGGGAGGGGGTGACGGAGGGGTTGGTGTGTACACGCAAGCTAACTTATGTTTCTGTAGGTCTAGTGGCCAAATAAAAAAGCTCACGTAAGGTTTATTTACCTCTCGTTTGCCTTTAGCACATGCCGAAAGGCGTTATTCATAAGAGGACTAGTTTGTGCAGAAGACATGCGCGTAACGTGCGTGACAATTCGCAAAACAAAATTTAAAATTTAATTAAAATTACATTCTAAATTATATATAATTTTGATTATAAAAATAAAGAATTATGTTACTTATGTGAGTAATTTTGTATCTAATTCTGTATATCTATCTGGAGATGCGTCTCTACTCGAGTGTCGATCGAGTAACTCGGATTCTGACACCAAAATAATGATCTGCTGAGTGGGCTGCCTGTGGGTTAGTTGCGAGCCCTTTTTTCCCTCAATCTGTATTTTCGTTACCGTAAATTTATATTTCATATGTTGTTGTTATAAATTTCTCATATGTTTTAAGTATTTTTGGCACAGCAATTTTGATCTGGTGTTGATATTTCACACAAAATTTTTCCAAATGCAAATGAGATAGTCATCTGTACTTGTGATCAGCTGATTCTCAAAATAATCTATGCACGAACAAACTCTTCCGCCATTTTTGTTTAGTGTTCTTTAGTTTAGTGAACAAAATACTTCGACTTTTCGCCGAATTCCTCTCACTTATCCAAGAAAAAAGTGGAATCATTAACTAATCCAGCATCCTAACGAACGAATTCATCATTTAGAGGTAATTTTTGTGATGTAATTTGTGTTTGAAAATGTTGGATTGGGATTGTTTTGTTGTTGGTGTTGATAAGAAAGTTAATCCACAGGCTTACCACCCTATACAATATGATTAATAATTTTGTTTTAGGAATCCCAAGGACATAGGATTGCACACTGCAGTAATCACTTATGTTCATTAGAAGAATAAACAAGTGATTTTAGACGAGGAAGGCTTTGGTAAAGATTCAATTCCAGCAAGATGCCAACTACAGTGAACTATGGGATACGAGATGTGTGGAAGGATAATATGGAGGAAGAATTCTCCAAGATTAGAGAGATTGTACAGGAATACCCATACGTAGCTATGGTAAATACTTGAAGGATTACGTTGGCAGTCAAAGTTGATCAAGATATTTTGTTTTGATGGTTAATCTGGATTACTGTTTCAAACAGCTGATTTGCTTCCAGATTAAAACCAAATCATGACTAATAGAGGATTGGTTAATGCAATTATTACCGTGCCTCCATCACGTTTTGGGCGCACACGTACACACAAGGCTGCTAAGCACAAAAGAAGTGAAAGAGTTGCAACACGCATAGCCCAGTGAGACTCTACCTTCTTGAGTGCTAAGCAACCACCCAAGTGTACTCAAAACGTGATGGAAGCATGCTAAACATTGACCAGTCCTATATGAAACAGCTAGTGAAAAGTCATTTTTATTTGAAAAAGGCCTTTGTAGTCCTAACAGAAATCTCAAAACTTTGTGCACGTTTGTTATCACATCAGTGTGCAGTTGAGTTTTGGATGCACACCAATCGATCAATCAATCAATCAATCAATCAACTTTATTACCATATGCAGATTAACCTATCAGAGTGTACATTATAAAGTGGTTTTAATCTTTTCATGTTATCAGGATTTTAAATAAGGGATTTCCTGTTTATTATTATAATTTATGAATTACATGACACCCCCCAGACAAACTTGTAATGATTCAATATCTCTACTATACTTGGGACCCAAAAAGTTAAACTGAATGGTCCCCCCCATCCCCATTCCAATACATATTGAATGATATCTAACTAAAGGGAAAAACAATGTAATTTTTAGCAAATCTTTTTTACACTGCGTTTCACATAACTTTTGCCATTTGGGTTCCGAACTTAGTTCGGAAATTCTGAAGGTTGGCGTGAACTCCAGAATTTCAAACGAACTTTTGGTTTGAATTTCTGAACTTCCCGCCAGAAGTTGCAAACTTCGTTCACTTGATTTGTTTGAACTTATGGATCCAAATATGTAAAAAAATCTGGGGATCCAAAAATTTACACATGCCTATATATTTTGGCAAGCTGTCACCACTCCTGATCTTATCTCACTTTATTGTGTGTGTGTGTGTTTTACGACTGAATAATCTAAGAATGTAACACAAGTTTTATGAATATTCGCTCATTTTTTTTATTGTCGAAATCAATATTTCATGTAAATAATCACAAGCATAGAAACTGATACTTTTAACAAATGAATAAATAAATGGCAGTCAAGGAAGACTATTTAGCACTTTAAAATGGAAGGTACTGCACGCTTTTATTGTTTGTATTGTAGTGAAACCTATAATATTCTGTAACGCAATCAAGGCGGCGTTTTCTAACTTTTACTGTCCAGAACAAATATTTATTTCGACTGAAAAGCAACGTTTAACACAAAGTGATTACGGTATATGCAAAAGCATGAGTATAAAATTGAAAAGACTGCTTACGTATCACTCTTTCTTGATATAAGGTTCAGAAAGTGATGTTTAATACCTTTTTTAAGCAACTTCAGCTGTAATCGGCTTGTAAAATGATTCACTTTTAACGTGTTTAAAATTCATTTCTATGAGATTTTGTCTAACTTATTTTCGAAGCTAGACAAAAAACTTCATCAACTCAAACTCATCCCCCAACTTCTTATCGCCAAGAGAAATCAAGTGAACGAAGTTCGCAACTTCAGCGGGAAGTTCAGAAATTCAAACTGAAAGTTTGTTTGAAATTCTGAAGTTTGCACCAACCTTCAGAATTTCCGAACTAAGTTCGGAACCCGAATGGCAAAAGTTTTGTGAAACGCACTGTAAATATTAGAATATAAAACAAGTTTATTATCTTTCTTTGTTAGGATACAGAGTTCCCCGGTGTGGTAGCAAGACCAATTGGTGAATTCAAAAGCACATCAGAATATCAGTTCCAGTTACTAAGATGTAATGTTGACTTGTTGAAAATCATCCAACTAGGCATGTCCTTCTACAATGAAAAGGGTCAACAACCTGCTGATGGTGCAACATGGCAGTTCAACTTCAAATTCAATCTAACGTAAGATTAATACTTCAGTTCTGTCAACATACTGTGTACAGAGAACTGAGAGAACTTCATAGCTGATTTTATGAAATACAGTTCAAAATTCCATGAAGTTAGAATAAAGGCATAACAACAGTTGCAAATTTCAAATGA
>JAADYU020023119.1:0-10475 GCA_011763375.2 Heteractis magnifica
CGCCCGGTTATAACATTTGCAGGAGAGGGCAGTGGAAACCTCCCCTCTCTTTTCTAGAAACTGAAAACAAAGATCAAAGCAGCATTTCAAATGGGCTGGGATTGAGTTTGTTATCGTATTTTGTTTTGCAGGGATTTCTTTACACAAAGTGCAAGTTGAAATCCATGGTTACGTTCATGCTGCTTTTCACGGTGCGGGAAAATCAACAACCAGATAAATTTAAAAACTGTTTAACAAACGACTTTTATTTGTTGTTTTGTCTGTGTATTTAACACTGGATGACGTATTATACTACATGCACTCCAACTGTTTACAAGCAGAAAACAAGAAGTGTTTTAAAGACTCCTTATCTAAAAGCGATTTCCACATCATGCGCATGCGCACAGTAATATACCGACCACTACAGTCAGTACAGTAGATCACATGATGCATAGATAAATGTAGGCAAATTCAGTTGGTTATTTTTAAGGATTACTATCGGATCACTTGTGCAATATCACTTGATACTGTAGACGGTTAACATGTTTTGCTGGTTGATGCGACTATTCATCACTGTCATCGGCTTCATCATCACTCACGTCTTGTTCTACAGTGATCTTGAAGGGATACTCCTGGTCACATCCCATGTAAGCATCACACATGAAGAACAGTGTGTAAGAGTAGGTGCCTGGTGACGAGGGAGCAACAAAATCCAACCGAACTTTGACCTTCTGCTGTAGTGTGAGACGTTTGATGGAAATAAGCCTGTGAAACAGATCACGTGATAATGTCACTAAATCTATACCGTAATTATCGAGGAAATAGAGCTTGTAAGTTTGGGCGTGATGTTTTCTCATTTCAGATTAAGCGTTATTTCACTAAGTTAGACTTGAATGATGGCCTGAAATGGGAAACATCACGCCCAATCTTGTAGGACTTTTCATGAGATTTTTTTAATGTTATTTTGTTGTTTTGAAGGAAGGGTAACTGTACGTCTGCTATTGTCGGGATTAAAGCAGTGTGAATACGAAAAATCACGGTCACGATACGGCAATTCCCTGCTGTGTCATGAGGTCTGTTGTACGATATCAACATAACTTACCCATTTGTCTTGGTGTCACCGATTACTAACCACCAGCCCTCCTCTCGCTTTTGAGGGAAAAACGGCGCAAAGACTGGGCCACCTTGATCGTCTTCTCGTTCTAGCTCAACAAGTAAATTGACAGGACGACCGCTAAAGAGGAATAAAAGACGCGAATAGCGTTGCTACTTTTTTCAGTTTTGCTTCTTTTGGAAGCCAATATCGTATTCACGCATCAAGAGTTCCGCGCTACTGCTCTAAGTGCATGTTCAAGGGCTCAAATGGTTGTAAAAAATCAGTGCTACACGTAATTTGCATCTATCTTATCAAGCTCGGTTTTCATTAAATATCCAAGATCACATACTATCAAGCTAAATCCAAATGAAATGTAACAGAATATAGCATATTGTACAACACTTGTACCCCATTCACACTGGGCCTTTAAACATGTTTAAAAGTTGTTTAGTTAAACTAGTGACCCTTCACACAGCGTCCACGCCCAACTAAATAAGTTTCAAACCTTGTTTAAACTAAACTACTTTTGGGAGGTATAGTCTTAACCCTGTATAAAGATGGCGGGCAAACGATGAAGTACGTAGAATAGAAGAACTAATAACTAAACAAGATTAGTTGGTGTGAATGGGGCTTTGGTCTCTTTTGTTATCACGTGAGCATGCGCAAAGAGCAACAGAGTAAAACTAGTGATGCTTGCATCTGTCAGTCAGTACTTACGTTTTCAAATTATTTTTGTCCAAGAGTTCATAACTTAGTTCGATATTAGGATATCTGTTGCAAAAACGAGCAACATCCTGCAGGACAAAAAGAAAATCAAATTTATCAGCATTGTTTACTAAAATATGAATCAATATAACCGACTTGCAAAATGATTTTTAACATGGGTAAAGTTGTGTCAAATGCAGTTGAGAGAATCCGGGAACAAAAGAATGGAAAATATGAATATTTTAATATAAAAGATCCTCATATCATTACAGTAGTTCTTACCTGCATTTGGCTTTCATCCAACTTCAGTAACTTGTTTCTCTCCTCGTCCTCCAAGTCCATGATGTCAAACACAGACTCGACTTCCTAACGATCAAAATGGTTGACAGTCAAGCCAAGTTTACAGCATCCCAAGAAAATAACTCCACTCGTCCGATAGACAATTTCTATAGCTATGCAAAAAGCTTTAATGTGATTGGAAGTTAAAAAAGCCCCCAATGACAGTTCGTTCTCTGGTCCGCGTACCTATGAAAATTCCTAAAATCCTAAAGTTTTTCGCATATCTATAACCATCCAACATGGCCGCCGTACCGTGACCGTGACGATGCCGCTTCAAATTATTTTCATTGGATGAAAATTGATCTTACGCACTGCGATTGGTTCAACGGACGTCATAAATCCGTGCTGTGTCGTTTCACAGCCAAGAACGGAAACTGCTCTTTTTCCTAGGGATGATTGTAAACCACCCATACTACTTAATTCAATACGGTTCAGCTCATTTCAAAGATCTGTTTCACAAATGTAGCTTTTCTTTAAAAAAAAATTGTGAATCCATAGCTCAGCAAACAAATTGGCTATTTCAGACGTGATACCTTTTCAGTGCATGCTTTGATGATTTCTGGAGTAAAATGAGGAATCTGTTTCAGATATGAATCCTTGCTCCACATAGCTTGGGTTACCTGTGGACAAACAAGACGTCGTTAGTTTCAACTTGAAACTTCCTTGTATTTGTACAGTATATGTGTGCTTTATTTGCGTGGGGCTATAATCTAAACAATGTTTTCAAGGTCGTACAAGACAAAATGCGTGAGAACAATCTGCTCCAGCCTCGATTTGAAACCACTGCTTATTCACAAGCTCTGATCTGAAGTGAACTATCATTACCGATCTATGTAACACGTGACATACCATCTGAGCAAGTTCCATAGCAGCTAGTGCAGGAGACAGCCATCCGTTACTACTCAGAACATCAACACAGGCTTGGATCAACCGCATGGCCTGGAATAACAAGATCATGATTACAACTACTACTACTACTAACGTAACATTACCAGTTATCAAAGTGATTTGATACTGACCTTGCCTAGAATGATCTCGGTATCTGACTGGAGTTCAGGTGATAACTGCATGCGTGATAGATGAGCCTGGATCAACAGGTTTGTCTTGACGTGTGGATCATTGAACTTGGGACTGGATATTTTATGCACAACACGATTCAACAACTGAAAACCAACAATCCATGATTAAAACCTGGAATGTCTCACTCTCACGGTTAGCATAGAGGAGTTTTCTAGCCCGAGACCTCAGAGGTGGGAGGCGAGTGGGTTACCCACTATGCCTCTCTTGATCCCCCTTGTTAATAACCTCTATGATGTGGGCCAGAGGAGTTTTCTAGCCTGAGACCTCAGAGGTGGGAGGCGAGTGGGTTACCACTATGCCTCTCTTGATCCCCCTTGTTAATAACCTCTATGATGTGGGCCAGAGGAGTTTTCTAGCCTGAGACCTCAGGTGGGAGGCGAGTGGGTTACCACTATGCCTCCCTTGATCCCCCTTGTTAATAACCTCTATGTGAAGCCAAAGAGATGTGGGCCTAAAAAATGACAATGTTAGCCTGTGAAAAGCGGTGCCGGAGCATTGCTATAATCTTAAATAGAGGAAAAAGAAAGTTGATCAGAAAAAAGAAGTATGTTTACCTGTTTCAACGTCGCCTCCTCGTGATGGCGGATGGGAAGACCTTCGTATTCAAAGGCTGAAGAAATGATCTCAACCAAACCACGTAACTTGGTCTTGGCGTTTAGAGACACACTGAACAGTTCTTGGAATAAGAATAGTTTGTATACTTTATATGTTACATACAAATTTGTTTCGAGTTGAATGAATAAACAACGAAGTTGAACAATCTCAAGGAGCAATTTTTAGAGTGAAGTTAAGAAACATCCGTCATTTTTATGCCAATAACGTCTATATTTTCAAGGGGTATTACGGACTTTTTGGCATCACTTTCCCCTACTTTCGAGGGCTTTTCAAGTGCACGCGAAAATGAATTCTACATTCCTAGACAATGAAAACTAATTATGTAGCAGATAATATTTTTTTAATGTAATTTCCACTTACCAATGGTGGTATAGTTGATGTAGTAATAGGCAGCAATCATCCCCAGGTTGAGAGGACTCACATCCATTTCATCTTCAATGGAAATACACTAAAGACAATAAAACAAAACCATACAATTTTTGCTGTCCAGATATTAGAAAGGAGTTCAGTAAGTAAAGGGAGACAGTGGTGGTAGGTTATTTTCCAATTGCAGACCCATAAATACTGATTTTGATGACCTAGACAAATTTCATCTTAGCCATAATATGCAAAAGTGCAGGTAATACGGTGTTTACCTTGGACTGTTCCAGATCATTAAGTGTATTTTCTACCAGCTCGGACATCTGATCAGACAAATGACGATGGGTCACACCTATATGAAAAAATAATAATAGTATTAAAATTAGAGGAATCCAGGAACTGAATTTCAAAAATGTTTGACTAAAAGTGGAAGAGTCTATCTCTGGAGTATACATCAAAGCAGTAAAAAGTTATACTGCCTTGCGAAAAGATCCAGATGTGAATATTCCTCTAGTATGAGATATGGCACACTAGATATGAACAAATCTGGTGTGTTAGCACAAGAGGACTACAAGCCAGGAAACAAAAAATAAAACTCACTTGAAATGTTAAAATGGTTTTCTGTAAAGTGAAATGATATTATGATGCAATAATAGACCATTTCTGAGTTCTCTAAAATGATGCAGGAAAGCGAGGCTTCGTGTGAAATCACACTTTGTGGCATGCAACGACTGATTTGTTCTGTTGTCACTCTTTTCCCTATGACTTGTTCACAGTTCACTCGTAAAAATAAACATTTAAGCAACAGAAAAAGTCAGAGTCAGTCGTTTTGAGCCATCAAGCATGATTTAGCACGAAGCCTCGCCTTCATGCATCATTTTTGAGAACTCAGAAATGGTCCATTGTGTTGAATGACAATCATCTGAAAAACCCTGGGCAAGTAAAGAGCTGTATGCCAAAAGCTTACATAAATGACCAGGCATGAGCCCAATCTAGTATCTAATGCTTTCCAACCAACCTTGTAAGTTGTAGTAGTTGGGATTCTGTGTCATTCTGCGGTACAGATAGGTCCAGGTGAGGTAGTCCACTGCATCCTGCTTGTTCTCCATTGTCTTGGTAACCACTTCGGCATTGAAATGATCATGTAGAGAATGATCAAGATGAGACTAAAACAAATACAATCACAGTTCAGTTTTCCTTTCGCTTCTTTTGGGGACCATGTGCTGCTAAACTCTGGAATACTTTGCTGTTAAACATCATCGTGATAAATATATCACACTGAGTCCATAAGTATATTCAAAATTTCATAATGCTGTTTTTAATTATACTACATATCATATGTAAAATGCATTGAGATTTTTGAGTGCAATTTTTTAAGCATAGGCCTTCCTCAATATTTAACCTTTTAGTTTTCTTTGAGACTCACCAACAAACCATGTGAAAGATCCATTACTAGCATTTTTTTTTGTATCTCCTTCATTTCAGGTACCACCTTATTTAATCTAATGAGCAGTTAGTTAAAAGCAGTCAATTACCTCAATAGGCAGAGGCTCGTACAGAAACTTTTTGAAGAACTCTTTTTTTGATGCTTGGCAGAGAATGACAGCCTTACCCGAGTCATCCAGTAGAGGTCTGTTAGCATGTCCTATCATATGAAGGACATCTGTAACAGGATAGTCCACATAGCTAGGTCAACAACAAAAACATTCCCCATCAATATATGTGTACCCATACACCATCTGCAGAGAGTGGTCAATCTATATCATTAACACTGAGAAACTTACGAATGCATCTTTCCCTCGTAAAACTGGGTGTCCACAATAATGACCAAGTGAGCATTCATGTTAAGTGACCAACACAGGCTGCGAGAAACAACTACAACCTGAAATCAACAAAATAAAGATTGGAATGATTATCATGCTATTTTTTATGTAAGAGTACTTCTCACATGGTCTCAAAACTAAAAGCCAATAATCTCTAATAAATGTGAATGCAGTGGGACATTTGACTGTCATGTATCCAGAGATGGGTTGATATGTTATAAAACTGCCATTCAAGGGACCAAATTTTGTCAATTTCAATTGACACATTATCATTATATAGGTTTTTACACAAGCCACCTATCTACCTACATGTGAAGGACTTATCACTTTACTGTTGACACACTAGCTAGAAAGGTAAGTAAAAGGTACCTGAATTGCTCCAGATGTGAACAGCTGTTCTGCTATTTTCAGTTCTGTTTCAGACAGACCCTCATGTAGGAATGCAATTCCACAGCTCACTGTCTCCTTTAAAGTCTGACAATTTAACACAAAGAATGATCAACAAATTATTACATTTCTAAATTAAATTCCAATCTATATTACATTGAATAATTAAAATAATCTCAAATTTCAAACCTCAGTTAACATAACTAATTTGTTTCTATATAAATTTATAGCAGCATGACATCATAAATAAAAATAGTCTAAAATCTAGCTTAATGACAAACCTTGTCATTAAGTCGTTTTAGGAATGGTTGTAGGTCCTCTTCAGTACAATGAAGAAACCTAAGTAAAAACATCTGCATTTAGTGGTGGTACCTACATAACATATGACCCATACAACTACTGTCAGTAGCAAACCTTTTGTTGTCTGTGGATATGCAAGTCAGATTTTGCCCCCCCCCCCCCCCCCAGTAGTCAGTGTTTATTGGTAGTTTGATTGGGATGAATCATAAACCTGTGAGCCTGTAAATCTGTCATGCATTGGTTTGTGTTAATGGATTGCAGAATGAAATTGTCCAACTAGACACCTGCTTGTCAACTGAAAATGAATTGCAGGCCTAGGGTGTTATTTTTCATTTTATTGGGTAGTTTGCTAATCATTGTCAGGGTTTCTCAGTCCTACTTTGGGTTTGTGTCGATTGATGATATCAATGACATTGGCCAGCTATAACAGCAGTTTGTCAGTGGGTGACTAACCTTTGTCCATCACTATCAGCACCACCAAAGGTAACCAGGTCTAATGCAAGCAGCTTTGTCTGCCGTCTTGAAGGAACAAAAATGATGACTGGTTTCCTAGGAGAGTGTTTGACGATGGCTTGGTATGTTGGCTTGGTCATAGCAATAAGACGTGATGCTGTGTGAGTTATGTTGAACCCTTGGATGTGTAGTTCTAAGGGTACAGGTCTGACATTAGGATGGAAGTTAAACAATCCTGTTGAGCTAACACCAAGCCACTGAGCAACATCCTGAAACAATGACAACAAACATTTATGAAAAACGATGAGTGTAGTTGCTATTAATTATTTCCTTTTATATCAATATAGAGCCTTATTGTACCATTACGTGATGGCAGCCATGGCAGGCAGGAAAACTTGAATCTGGTCTAGTCTGATTTATATGAGAAAGAATTCAGTTTCCCAGGGGAAAAAGACTCTGTATTGTTGTGCCTCCTGTCATGGCTGCCATCATGTGATGGTGCAAAGCCTCTATATGGGTCAGGTAGTGAAACAAAGAATCAGTGTAGCATTTATTAATTAAAATGGAAAAAGACTATATACATTCAGTATTGGCTGCAATTCAAATAGAAAATATTAAGTTTAATAGGAAGAGGAGAAGGATCAAAGACCAATCATAACCACAGGAGAAAAAAATAAAAAGGAATATGTGCATTATATTAAAATGGTCCTCCTGTGACATACAAACCTTTGCATTAGCCAGGGAAGAGCTTAGTGCCACAATTCTGATGTTCCTCTCCAGTTGTGATGAGATGTATCTCATACGAGAACAAATGATCTCTATCTCAGGCTGTGAATTAAAATGTCAACATTATCCCTATGCATTAAGTACATAAAAACAACTTTAAATGTTTAAAACTTTGGGACGTTGAGAATATCATTGCTAATACACACAACTTTGAACCAATTTCAAACTCAAGCTTAAGAATACAATTAATCACCCCACACTTGGTTATGTAATAAGTTTCGGTTTAAGAAAGAAACAATTGAGTTTGACAATTGTTCTGCAAGACATTTTCATCATGTTATTGCATCATGATGTACTTACTCCCTTTTCTCCTCCAATCAGATGTGACTCATCCATTATGAATAAATGCACATTCTGAACATTCTTACGTTGCTTCCACCTTCTTGATAGAATGTCCCACTTGTCTGGTGTACTGATAATGATGTGACCCTGTGGGAATCCCAAGACAAAAGTTAGCTGTCAGAAAGTAAGGATTTTCACTCATGACCCAAAATCGTAGGCCTACAAACTAACTCAACATCATCTTTTAAATCTGGAGCCATTGACAAAACTTTGGTAGGCAATAAGTTTCATTCACACTGTAAATGTATGTTTTGTTCATAATTGTCTTATGCTTGTCTTATGCTTATGTGTTGGTGAGGACTAGCTTCCAGATCACTGTTAAGTTAAAGATAATTTATAAAAAGGTGCTGTGGATGAGAAAAGGTTAAATCAGACTTACCTTTGCAAGAAGTTTAAGGTCTGCACTTGTTTCACCAGTCAGAAGCACAACATTCTTACCCAACAGCAAACCAAACTTACTCTGCCAGTCAGAATATACCTAGGAAAAAGAAAATTCAACCAAATTCACATTTTATTTATTTATATTTGTTGCTCATAATGAAAATAGAATACAGTTGACTGTCTTTGAGTGACCAGTCTTGTAAGTGACCATCTCTCATCAGCAACCATCTTTACAAATCCGTCATTTTCTTGAACACTTTTCTTGAACACATAATCATCATAATTATAGAAATATAGCAATAACATGAAATGTCATCATCAAATTAATGATATTTACTGTGTGATTATAACACTGACCTATTCCAAAGCCTTAACTATTCTTACTCACTTGTTCTGCTAAAGACTGCAGTGGGGTGACATACACACATCTGCCGTCCTGGCCCTGCTGTAAAAGTCGCAGAATAGAAAACTCTGCACATATTGTCTTACCACTACCAGTTGGTGCACCAATAAAAACATTTTCATCTGAGTCATATAGTGTGCCAAACACTGGAAAAAAAATATATATGTCATTTATCATCAAGGTATAACTGATAGCTTCACTATGATTTTTGAACAAAAGAGTATCTTATTGCTATAATTTGAATTTATTATAATTAATATATAGATATTGATGAAATATAGATGAAATATATTTCTGCAATGACAACACTTGTAACAGCCAATTACAAATGGCCTTAAAATTCTTGATGCTGGACATTTTATTGATATTTATAAAATGAATAGAACATTACATGGCTGCTTGGGGATGTGAAATTATCTTCTCTTGTTGAACATCTCTCACTAGTTCTCTGTTCTCACTCATGAGATATCATCACTCAAAGAAGATGAGAATTCTTAATATGTGATACATAATATTCTGTTTTTGGTTTTTGAGGGATTATTTGATAAGACAGATAAAATGCTTTGAGTTAGCACATACCTTGAGTCTGAATAGGGTTAAAATAAGGGAATTTATCTTTATACAATGTCTCAAAGGCAGGATTCCTGAGAGCTGATACAGGTAATGGCTGTAGGTCAAGCAGTTCAGTTGGTGGTTGGTTTTTCTCAGGCAAAATAAGATGGCGGAAAGAGACTGGTAGTTGTGTTTCTGAGCCTATCAAAACAATTTATCAACTTTAATTATACACTGAAATAATTACAATAGTTAATAGCATGGCTTTGCTATCAAGAATTTTCAATTTTAAGTTACCATTTTTAAATCAAGTAAACCCAGTGATGTCCAAGCCTGTTATACCTGTCCCTGCCCCTATCTCTTCATACTACATCATCCACCAGGATTTTCATGTCATCAACCAGGACTACACAAATCAAATGCAATGACCCATTCCTGTTTTCATATTGTGTTTGCACACAGTGTTAGACAGCTTTGTTTAACTTACCTAGCCACTTGTCAGACACAATCCTTATGAAGTATTGAGGTGGAAGTGGTTCAAAAACTGGGACAAAGAACTTGATAACATGTTCATCAGAGGCATACTTGGCTTTGAGAAGGAAGTATTCATGATGCAGAATGATTTCACTGTCAACATCCTCAACAAGAATCCAAAAAGCCTCCGAATTTCCATGCACTTTCTCATCCCACTGGAAGTCAGGTGTTACTGTCAGCTCAACACTAAGAGTGGACCTACCAACCAAAATATTACATTGTGATTATTATTTATTTAATTATTTGATGGAAACCCAAATCCCAGATGTCTGGAGACTGTATTCTAGGTCACATATATATGTATGAAAATGGTTGTATGACTGACTAAGAGTGGTCAATG